>JARKHS020010991.1:0-146641 GCA_030143305.2 Amblyomma americanum | reverse complement strand
CGAATGCGTGTGACGTCATTGAGGGGCGCCACCATTGTTCGAGAGGGGGGCGCTCCCGAGGCAATCTTGCCAGACGCCTCCTGTATGCCGATCTGGAAGGATGCCGCCTAAATGCTCTCAGTAGTCTTTATTCAACATCTTTACTACACACCAGTGACACAAGCAGGAACACTGCGTTAAAGACTTTCGCCTGACCGCACTTTAGGTCAACAAATTTCCCCTCTGAATTTTTTCATTTAGCAAAACGGGGACAATGCATTGGAACGAAGTGGCTGGGGAAATCAGATGCAGTCAACGTGACATAGTGTGAAGAGCCATAAAAGCGATAAATCACACAAACCCCAGCCCAGCAGTTCAAATAAGCCTTCTTTATAAAAATAAAGGGCTTAGAGTGTGTCACTGACACGCTAAAATCATTGTACGGGAGTGAACTTGCCTTTTTAGAACAACATTGTTAAATATTAATGTACACTGCGCGTGTTTGAATCATTGAGTGTCACTGTTTTATGGTTTTTATTGTTAAGGTCTGTGCATTTTTTAGCCACACGCATCATTCATTTGGTGTATATTTGTTCTACCACTGATTTTGTCAGTTTATATTTGTTTACCTTGGTCACATTCTTATAGGAGTTTTTTAAATCGATTTTATCACTCTTTACACCATGTGACATTAACTGTTACATATTCATCCAGTGTACATTTTCACTCTTTTAGCATTCCTTTTGAGCTTCTATCGTCTTTTTGCTTTATCACCTTGATGTGAATTTTATCGCTTTTATGGCTCTTCACACCATATGACGTTGACTGCATCTGATGTGCTTGATCGTGGCGGTCTGTGAGAGCAGCCACAGTGACTCTGTTAAAATAGTGAAAGCGTTAATTTCGACAATGTTCCACTAATTGTGCCTGCATAGGTCTCTATGAACTAATAGGTGCTTGTGCTCGCTCAGCAGCAGTTGCCACCGGCACATTTTTCTTCGACCCCGTTTACCACAGGCGGCACGAACACGGCCACTACAAACCAAGAATATACGGTTTTTCCCCAAAAGAAAGGGGCATTTCAGACGTGATGCAGCTTTTTTTGAAGGTATCGTAATTTCGTGCCCTACTCATTGTGTAGATTGCTGGACAGGGCGGCCTGTTTGTAGGCGGCCAGCAAGAAATCAAACCGGAAGTGGAGCTGGCTTTCTACGCTGGTATTGGCTTGCATCAGTGGCCGCGGTCGGTCTTATCAGTGTCAATATGTGGCCGGTGCAGATCGGAGGCGGCGGGCATGTTTTTTTGACACCGCGCATAAAGTGAGCGCTGCTTGGCAGAGTTCGCCGACTCTATGTCATTAAATCGATCGACTGATTCCGGCGCACTCTCCTGTGGAGTTCAAAGCCATTCAACAGCAATCTGCGTCACTTTATTTGACCGGATGGGCCTACGAGACAGGTGAGTTTAGTTTCGGAGCGAATACTGATGCTCAGAAAGCGATACGCTATTGTGAAATCAATATCCTACGCGGCCGCAGGCAAGCTTTCGTATGTATGCACCAAGTTTACTTGACTTTGTCTCACGCTATGCACCACCCATTTACTGCTTCAGCGAAAAGACAAGTGCTCCACAACCCTCAGCGAGAGAAAAAAAGGAAAACAAGAGTTAAGCTATGCTTCTTAGCCCATCAATCAGAGTGAGCTGATGGGCATCAGCCGCCGAAAGGTATGGCGTGGTTGAAGGCACCTGTACGGCCTAAGGCCGCCTCATGTTGATCGCAGATGGGCGGGGAACGCAGACGGCAGCTGTGATATTTAAAAAAAACACAGCAACGAATCAGCGCACTCCTCAAAGCTGTAAACGTCTGCAGCACGGCAGTCCAAGCGGCTCGGGCTGCGGGCTCGGCTTAGTCACACAGCACCACCAGCGCAATGAGTACTTTTGGAGGGGCCATTTCTATACTAGCTCTTCAGATACAGCTGCATTCCTTCAAAGCAACGGTACGCACTGAGAGACAAGGAGGGCAAAGGGATTACCAACTATAGGGTAAGATAGTTAAACTAGCCTAGGGTTTCTATGAAGATAGGTCCTGGGGGAGAGGGGGCAAATAATCGTGTCGCTAATTACGTAGGCAGTGCTGTGTCCGAATTAGATATCCCACCGATAATAAAGCAAGAAAGCTTTACAAGCAATGCAAAAGAAAAAAAAGGAAAGAGAGGATCAGGTAACTGCAGGTCTGTTGAAGAACGGTTGAGAGGTCGGAGGTTGTGCTAGAAAAACCTGCCACTCTGTATACGCAGGGCGTCACGACCTCGACTGCACCGAAATCTCGGACGTGTACTGAGGAAGTGAACGTAGCAGTGACCGGCGGAGGGTTAGGTGGGCAGAAGCATAGAAACTTAGGCAAGTTAGTATGCTGTCATGTTGGTAAGTTGAGATTACCAAGTTTAACTTGTGCCCTGCATTCTCCTGCACAGAAAAATATTCCTAAAATTTATTTACTTGCCTGTACTTGTTAGGGCTGTAGTTGCTGTTATCAATCTCATATTGCAGCCTCTCCTTGCTGGCTACACCGCACCATACCTGCAGAAGCAAACGCGCATACCTGTCAGATCACGTACGCTCGATTCCCGATAATGGGGTCATTATTGTTGTTGTGCCAGTACGTTAGGGGATAGCGCATACCATGGCGTTTCCAATGAAGAACAACTTTTTTGCAGACAGGTCCTCCAGGCCATTCAATCGCGTTTCATTGCCACCGCATTCTTCCTTTAAAATTCGCTCATACGCCTGAAAAAAGAAGCCTGATTTAGGAGCCAGTTTCCGTACTTTGCTTCGTAACGCTGAAATAATCCATGTGCTCAACGCGTGTAAACGTGTCATCAGAACGGTAACACTGGATGTTGTGTGTACTGGAAGGTTTGGCTGTGCTACCACAATTATATGCTGCATTTATCAATGGCGGCGTCACTTTTGATACGACAATTCAGTTGTGCTATAGAAGCAAAACACGAAGTAGTTAAGCTTCAAATTGAGCCTGCCATTGCAGAAGCTAGCAAAAAAAAACAACTGATGCCGTAATTTAATAAAATACCACAACAAAGAAAGGATTGCGCAGGTAGACAACAGATGTAGGCTAAACGTATTCTTATGGCCTTGAAGGGCTTTAGTAAGCCGCGGCAAACAAATATATTGGTAGCGTTGGGTTGCGTACTAAGGGTACGCTCAACACGGAAATCTCCCGCTACCGCCGCGATGGCATATGGTCGTTTCAGCATCCGCCTCGCATGCGGGAGGTGCGGGGTTCGAGCCCCACTGCCGCCAGGTACCCACCGGTGATACAATGGGTACAAGCTTTCCCCTGCCTGGTGCTCGCCTTTTTTAGGGTGAAATGCTTGGGAAATTGGTCGTTGACCGCAGCTTCAGTAGAAGAAACAGCCCTATGCCATCCAATTTCCCGCTATGGTCTACTGCGTGATACCTAAATTTGCTCTTCTTTAAAACGCTGTGTTTCCGTTCACTCTTTTGTAATAGTGATGTTTTATGTGCTCAATGATGCCGTTTTTTGCTTGCTGGTTTAACGCGTTGTGATTCGTCGTGTGCTGTTTCTTTATGTTACGCGGAGGCAGGGATCTTAGAGAAAAATCCTCATCGTCGTAGAACTCGCTGAAGCATACAGAATAAAAAGATCCCCATGTAGCTAAACAGAAGAGGGTAAGGTTGTACGCCGAAAGATGTTGCAGAACGAACACTGTCGAAATGAGTAAGCAGGACAGAATAGCATTGCGGATGTATCACGTAAGCAATAGCTAACAGCCTGCTTTGTTTATTTGCACATAAATTAAATAGCATGTGTGAAGAGTTGCGGCTCACCTTGAAAGCAATTCGCAAGCCACCATTGTCTGCTAAGTCTTCGTTGAGAGTTCTTTCGCTGCTAAGCTGCATTGGGGAGAAGAGGTGCCACAGCAGTGAAATGAGATAGGATTAATTTGAAATGCTTTAGCGTCAGGCAACATTAAGCAAAATTTAGGCTGAATGCTTCGCTAGGTCGGAACGGGTCTTCATAAAACCAGTACTCATTCTTCATTAAGAGCATGTGGATGTTTAGTACCAAGGATCTCTTCAAGGGCAGAATTTGAGAGATAAAATAAGAAACTAGTGGGCGAGACAGAAAGCTAACGAACCTTACCGCACCAAATCAAATCGCTCAAGTTGAACTATGGCGTTACATGTCCCATTTTGCAATGAAGTGAAGTAGCAGTCACTGACCATAGTCGAAAAAAGAAAGACGTTTCGAAACCCGTACGGGTTTCTTGTTCACAGTGAGCAGGACAAGAGCGGTGGCGAATTTATATCCGGAGAATGTGACGTAAAGATCGGGCGTAGATGCCTGGCATGGGGCCAGCGTTCTTGTTTAATGTTGCTTGTGATGTTTGGATGAATAGCGATTCCAGCAGAAGGCGCGTCGTCAGGTTTCTTTCCTTCGATAAGATGGAGGCATTGCCCCAGTCAATCTGGTGGCCAGTGTCGTGTGCATGACCCGCCGGCGCATTTGTGGCATGCTTTTTGTTTTTCACATCACGTTGGTGGTCCTTTATGCGTCTTGAGAACTTCCCTGTCTCACCGATGTAGGCATGATTGCAGTTCAGGCATGGTATTTTGTAGACGACTCCTGGAAACTGCTCATTTGGTAGTCGGTCTTTCACATTCATTAGCTGATTCCGCAGCTTGCTGACAGGCATGTGGACCACGCGTAAGTCGTATTTTGAGAACACACGAGACAACGCTTCGCTGATACCAGGCGATACGTCCTACAATCAGTGGTAGCTGGATGTGCAGCTCGTTCTTGTAGCTTTGATATGAAGCGGCTCGGATAACCGTTGGCTGACAGTTCTTCGTGCACTCTTTTTAACTCCTTTTTTCTTGATCTTCTCGGCTTTTGCAGACACGTGTCGCACGTTTGGTCAGTGATGTGACGACGGAGGCTTTGTGCGCAACTGGATGATTTGAATGAAAATTTAAGTACTGGGCTGTGTGCGTAGGCTTTCTGTACACAGAGAACGAAAGGCGATTGTCCCTCCGCTCGACCAGGACATCCAAGAAGGGAAGGCGGTTTTCTTGCTCAAACTCGGCCGTGAACTTCAAGCTTGGTTCGACACTGTTTAGTTCATGTAGAAACCGCGACGCGTCCTCTTTCCTTAATATGCAAAAACAGTCGTCGACATACCGGTAGAAGACCTTGGGTGCTGGAGTGAAAGCATTCAATACCTTGTCCTCTAGTGCTTCCATGACGAGGTTTGCTGTGGTGACCGATATGGAAGCGCCCATCGCAGTGCCTTGGGTCTGTCTGTAGAACTTTGAATTAAAGGAAAAATACGTATTGCTTAGGCAGAACCGTAGCAGTGTGCTCAGCTCTGGAACGTCGAAGGGCGTACGACTTGCCAGATTGCGGTCCTTCTCCAACGCTTCCTCGCACGTGGAAACGGCTAGGTCAACCGGGACACTGGTGAAGAGTGCCGTGACGTCGAAGGAGACCATTACGTCCTCTGCGTCCAATTCCAAGTCATGCAGTTTCTGAACAAAATTTGAAGAGTTCCCGATGTACGTCCTAGTCTTTCCGGATAAAGGGCTGAACACTTCATGGAGGTACCCCGAAAGTCGATACAGTGGCGACCTTGTGAAGTCCACTATCGGGCGTAGGGGGACTCCAGGCTTGTGGATCTTCGGTAGACCGTATATAGCAGGAGCCGAACCATTTGTGCATAGGAGGCGGTAGTAAAGTTTCTTGTTATCCGGGGGCACGAGCTTAAATAGGCCCGCCAGCAGTTCTTGCAATTTTGTTTGCAATCTGGCCGTAGGATCGCGTGGTACAGACAAGTAGGTGCCGTCGTTCAGTAAACCGATCATCTTGTCATTGTATTTACTGCGGTTGAGCAGGACGGTAGCATTCCCTTTGTCTGCCGGTAAGATGGCAATCTCCGGGTTCCTTCTGAGGTCGCGTATGGCTCGTTTCTCAGCCACAGAGAAGAGGGGCTTATGCCGCCACTTCGAGAGTACGCCAGTGGCGCGAGTGCGGGCTTCATCTCGGACGTTCATAGGCAGCAGGCTTACCGCACGCTCAACCGCACAGATTACCTTTTTCTTTTCTGGTGGGCGATCTGTATTAAAGCTCAAACCGCGGCAGAGGACAGAGGTTTCAGCTGCGCTTGGCTTGTAGGAGGAGAGGTTCACCACAACCTGTCTTTTGTTCTCTTTCCTTGGAATCCGAAGAGCATCAATCTTCTTCTCATGCGATGCCTTGCAATGCCGTTCTCTTACTGCTGCCGTGTAGTTGGCGTGCAGTTGTACGTCCGGAAAGCGCTCTTGGACAATGTATTCGAGCTGTCTCCGCGCGAAAAACGAGTCGGTCTTGAGGCGCTTTATCATCTGCCGGCATTCCTGAACACGTGCAAGTACCAGTTTTCTTTCGGCGTGTTGAATGATCTGGTGGCCCCAGACGGAGTGGACGGGAGTTTTGAGACGGAGAGACTTGGGTACCAGGTTCTCCCACCTGCATGTCAGGTTGAAGTCTAGATGGGTCTTGAAGGCTGCGACTCTTGAAGTTAGTGAAACAAAGCGACGAATCTTGGTGACCACGTCTTGTCCGTAAATGCTCCGAAAGTTCATGTAGTCAAGAGTTCGACGGAAATCCGTCTGGTCAGGCATGGTGATGCAATGAAGTGAAGTAGCAGTCACTGACCATAGTCGAAAAAAGAAAGACGTTTCGAAACCCGTACGGGTTTCTTGTTCACAGTGAGCAGGACAAGAGCGGTGGCGAATTTATATCCGGAGAATGTGACGTAAAGATCGGGCGTAGATGCCTGGCATGGGGCCAGCGTTCTTGTTTAATGTTGCTTGTGATGTTTGGATGAATAGCGATTCCAGCAGAAGGCGCGTGGTCAGGTTTCTTTCCTTGGATAAGATGGAGGCATTGCCCCAGTCAATCTGGTGGCCAGTGTCGTGTGCATGACCCGCCGGCGCATTTGTGGCATGCTTTTTGTTTTTCACATCACGTTGGTGGTCCTTTATGCGTCTTGAGAACTTTCCTGTCTCACCGATGTAGGCATGATTGCAGTTCAGGCATGGTATTTTGTAGACGACTCCTGGAAACTGCTCATTTGGTAGTCGGTCTTTCACATTCATTAGCTGATTCCGCAGCTTGCTGACAGGTATGTGGACCACGCGTAAGTCGTATTTTGAGAACACACGAGACAACGCTTCGCTGATACCAGGCATGTATGGAATGCCTGCTCGTGTTCGATACGTCCTACAATCAGTGGTAGCTGGATGTGCAGCTCGTTCTTGTAGCTTTGATATGAAGCGGCTCGGATAACCGTTGGCTGACAGTTCTTCGTGCACTCTTTTTAACTCCTTTTTTCTTGATCTTCTCGGCTTTTGCAGACACGTGTCGCACGTTTGGTCAGTGATGTGACGACGGAGGCTTTGTGCGCAACTGGATGATTTGAATGAAAATTTAAGTACTGGGCTGTGTGCGTAGGCTTTCTGTACACAGAGAACGAGAGGCGATTGTCCCTCACTCCGCTCGACCAGGACATCCAAGAAGGGAAGGCGGTTTTCTTGCTCAAACTCGGCCGTGAACTTCAAGCTTGGTTCGACACTGTTTAGTTCATGTAGAAACCGCGACGCGTCCTCTTTCCTTAATATGCAAAAACAGTCGTCGACATACCGGTAGAAGACCTTGGGTGCTGGAGTGAAAGCATTCAATACCTTGTCCTCTAGTGCTTCCATGACGAGGTTTGCTATGGTGACCGATATGGAAGCGCCCATCGCAGTGCCTTGGGTCTGTCTGTAGAACTTTGAATTAAAGGAAAAAATACGTATTGCTTACGTATTTCTTACGTATACGTATTGCTTACGTATTGCTTAAGCAATACGTATTGCTTACGTATACGTACCGCTCTTGTCCTGCTCACTGTGAACAAGAAACCCGTACGGGTTTCGAAACGTCTTTCCCTTTTTTCGACTATGGTCAGTGACTGCTACTTCACTTCATTGCATCACCATGCCTGACCAGACGGATTTCCGTCGAACTCTTGACTACATGTCCCATTTTGCGTGAACCGGGCCTCTTCTGCACAGGTAACTCCATCCAGTGTGTCGCAAAAGAGCTTTAGTTCCAGAGACGGTTTTTGAAGCTTAAAGCTTCACTACGCCAGCTTTTCGAGCCGTCAGCTGAGCCGCAAGTTTGACCTTGACTGTAGCTAGAGGTCATGGTGGCCGCACGTTTCACCTTGAGTGTTGGTACAGGTCAAACCATGAGCATAACTTTTTCAAATTGGCTTTCTGAAATTATCTGCACTGTTTGCGCGTTGTTTGGAACCGGATTTTGTTCAATATCTCCGCATACAACAAGCAATAATACAGTTGTAAATATCACTGAAGCTATAGTAAATATATACTGTTTTGTGTGAGTGCCATTATTGTCGTTTTGAAGAAAGCAAGATGTTTAAAAAATAGAAAAAATTCCTGGCGGTTTAGCTCTCGTTAACCCTGGTCGAAAGCGAAAAGCTGCATTTCCCTGGCTACGTTTGTGGTCGAGCGACTGGCGGTTTCCATAGGTAGCCATACTGGCACACACACAGTAGTAGGCATTTTTTTTTGTTAAACGTCTTGCTTTCTTCGAAACGACATTTGAGGCGCTCAGACGAGACACTACACCTTTAATATAGCATCGGTGATATTTACAACTGTATTATTGCTCGTTGTATGCGAAGATAAGGAACTAATTCGGGTTCCAATCGACGCCCCAACCCTGCAGATAATTTGAGAAAGCCAAATTGAAAATAAATTGTTTTTTTTTGTGGGAAAAGAACTGGTGCAATGTAAGATACGCTTCATTTCTTTTTCTTAAAACCAACTCAATTTAATTTCCTTCGCATAAGTAATAATAATAATAATAATAATTGGTTTTGGGGGGAAAGGAAATGGCGCAGTATCTGTCTCATATATCGTTGGACACCTGAACCGCGCCGTAAGGGAAGGGTAAAGGAGGGAGTGAAAGAAGAAAGGAAGAGAGAGGTGCCGTAGTGGAGGGCTCCGGAATAATTTCGACCACCTGGGGATCTTTAACGTGCACTGACATCGCACAGCACACGGGCGCCTTAGCGTTTTTCCTCCATAAAAACGCAGCCGCCGCGGTCGGGTTCGAACCCGGGAACTCCGGATCAGTAGTCGAGCGCCCTAACCACTGAGCCACCGCGGCGGGGCACCTTCGCATAAGGCGCAGTTCGGGTTTCCAAAGAGATATGTGAGACAGGCACAATTTCCTTTCCTTAAAACCAACTTTATTTCCCTTTCTTTCCCTTACGGCGCGATTTGGGTGTCCACCGAGATATATGAGACGCGTGATTTTTTCTGGTTAAAACCAATTTTCATATTAATTTCCTTCACCCGCCGTGGTGGCTCAGTGGTTAGGGCGCTTGGCTACTGATCCGGGGTACCCGGGCTCGAACCCGACCGCGGCGGCCACGTTTCGATGAAGCGAAATGCTAAGGCGCCCGTGTGCTGTGCGATGTGAATGCACGTTAAAGATCCCCAGGTGGTTGAAATTATACCGGAGTCGTCCACTACGGCGCCTCTTTCTTCCTTCCTTCTCTCATTCCGTCCTTTATTCCTTCCCTTACGGCGTGGTTCAGGTGCCGGCCGAGATGTGAGACAGATACTGCGCCATTTCCTTTCCCCAAAACACCAGTTCTCAATTCTCTGCCTACCCGCCGCGGTGGCTCAGTGGTTAGGGCGCTCTGCTACTTATCCGGACTGCCCGGGTTCGAACCCGAACGCGGTTGCTGCATTTTTATGCAGGCAAAACGCTAATGCGGCCGTGTGCTGTGCGATGTCAGTGCACGTTAAAGATATCCAGGTGGTCGAAATTATTTCGGAGCCCTCCACTACGGCACCTCTTCCTTTCTTCTTTCACTCCCTTCTTTATCCCTCGCCTTACGGCGCTGTTCAGGTGTCCAACGATATGTGAGACAGATACTGCGCTATTTACTTTCCCAAAAAACCAATAATTATTACTTATTATCTGCCTTAAGGGCGCGGTTAGGGTGTCGGTCTTCACTGCAGGCGTCGCATCGATCACACCTAGTGTTCCGCTGAACGCATCAACCTGCACCGGCGTTTTATGCAGAACCCACTTTTGTGACCTGCGGGCCCCGCCGCGGTGGCTCAGTGATTAGGGCGCTCGACTACTGATCCGGAGTTCCCGGGTTCGAACCCGACCGCGGCGGCTGCGTTTTTATGGAGGAAAAACGCTAAGGCGCCCGTGTGCTGTGCGATGTCAGTGCACGTTAAAGATCCCCAGGTGGTCGAAATTATTCCGGAGCCCTCCACTACGGCACCTCGCTCTTCCTTTCTTCTTTCACTCCCTCCTTTCCCTTCCCTTACGGCGTGGTTCAGGTGTCCAACGATATATGAGACAGATACTGCGCCATTTCCTTTAATAATTAATAATTGGCTTTTGGGGAAAGGGAATGGCGCAGTATCTGTCTCATATATCTTTTGGACACCTGAACCGCGCCGTAAGAGAAGGGATAAAGGAGGGAGTGAAAGAAGAAAGGAAGAATAGGTGCCGTAGTGGAGGGCTCCGGAATAATTTCGACCACCTGGGGATCTTTAACGTGCACTGACATCGCACAGCACGTGGGCGCCTTAGCGTTTTCCCTCAATAAAAACGCAGCCGCCGCGGTCGGGTTCGAACCCGGGAACTCCGGATCAGTAGTCGAGCGCCCTAACCACTTTCCCCCCCAAAAAACCAAACAATTATTATGTGACCTGCGCATGCGATGCCGGCAGACGATTTCCCGATTTGCTGAAGGTCAAACGTCAATCTCAAAGGTCAAAAGTCAAAGATCGAAGTCGAGATAGTTTCTGTAACAGCCGCTGGTGTCGCTGATGTAGCTGACGTCACTTGTAAAATCTTACTACCACCAGTTATGCTCATGGTTTGAGCTCTACCTACATTCAAGGTGAAACTTGCGGCCCCGCTGACGGCTCGAAAAGCTGGCGTAATGAAGCTTTTCGTTTCAAAATGCCTAATACTCCGTGAGTGCCAGTATGGCTTTCTGTGGAACCCGCCGGTCGCCCGACCACAAACGTAGCCAGGGAGATGCAGCTTTTCGCTTTTAACCAGGGTTAACCAGAGCTAAACCACCAGCAATTATTTTCTTTAGCTGCCCGAGAAAACATATTAAGCCGTCTCACGAATCCTGTCAACGCGAAGGATCACGGCGAACATGGCGTCCAAGGTGGTGTCATCGTCCCGCGCCGACCCTGCTCGTCCATGCGACGTTCCCGCTATTTCGCGTTATCGGCATTTTATTCTGTATATGCAAGCGACCGCTTTATGTGAAAAGACGTCGTCCATGTGCAGCAGTTCAGTTCCGACAGGGATGACTGCTCCCCAAACTCGGACTCTCAACAGGTGCCTGTCTATAACTTTCGTGTTCACCGTTGTCGAGGAGATTCGATGCTTTCTGAGCCTCTATGAAGGTACCGGGCATGTTATGAGCAGCTCAGTGCCGCCATCCCTGTAGCATATTGAGTTCTGTGGAGTCGACGAAAGGGCGAGCAATTTTTTTTTTAATGCGACAGCGTAAACGGCCCCAGTTCACCAGAAAATCCAGGGTCGGCATTGTCGGCGTTTGCGCTGTGAGCAAAAAATCACGGGCGTGGCTCTGGCAGGCGGTCCCCACAGCTAAACCTGGGAGGCACGTGAACCACCTAGGTCACGTGACCTTGCGGCGTCATCACAACCTGCCCACCGGATAGTGAGCGAACTGCCCACCGAGGCAGCTGGCAGTGAAGTTAATGATTGGTCGCTGGGGAAGAGCCACCGCTGGGAGCTCCTGCCATCGCAGGGCAGTGGCGCATCGCTTAACAGTTGCACCACTGCGCCAGGAAGGGTCTGAGGACTCCCAATGATGAGTGAATGTAGAGAAGATAGTAACCTTTTGCATATATGTGAGTTACTCATTACGCTATCGCATCATAGCCTTAAGGCGAAGCTGAAGTGTGCCTTCTAATTTTTTTTTATAATTGTAAAGTCCAGCCTAAAACTCCTGTAACTCTGAATACTCGCTGCTGAAACAGTAACGCATAAAATGCATGTAATTATGCTCTAGATTGGATTCTATTTTCGAACTCAATGTACATAATACATTTCTGATTTCTTTTGTGTGAGTCTCTACAGTTTTCCCAATAAAATATTTTTTCGTCGTAACCAATACATATACTGTGTTTTCTTTATGTCATTAAAAGAGTTTTCTTTATGCCATTAGCTATTTCATGATACGCTTCTTTAAAATAAGTCTTTAATTTATGGGTGAATAAAATTTTACCGCATACCGTCCTGAAATTGCGTTTTCTCCCGCTAAGAAAAGAGTTAAAGCATCCAACTCTCGAACTCCTGCGTTGCATAGCGCTCCTAGGGGAATGTTCTTAGATCACGCGTGTTTTATTTTTTTTAATCAGGTGAGCCCGTGTTTAGCAAATAATTTTGCAGGCTAAAGATAACTGTCACGGACGGAAGCTGGCTAGTCGAATTACAGGAATAAAATATTAAATGTAAAGCGCTGCTCAGGCCTTTTCAATCAAATATTTCTACCTCCAACTCTAGATGTCGGATTTTTACAGATTTAAAATACAACACGGCATAGGGTATTAAATAGAACAGGATAGGATATTAAAATTTTTAACTGATGTAGGTTTCTTACGCGAGATTTCATATTCAAAGTAATCTCAGCACCTCCTCATTGCTGAGGAGAGTGCTGAGCTTGCCCATAGCTGCCAGACGCCTCGCCCCTCTTGCTCCAGCAAAGACTGTGGTTGAGGCTACCTGGCTTCGTCTTTCATATATAACTCCTCTGAAAACAAGTTTTCTGCGCTATACATCACTTTAAGCCATTCCACACATAGTAGTATTGTTTTTTTTTAAACTGAAACATACTCAATGTTTGGTGTTATTCAATTTCGTTCTTTTTTGCATATTACCGTTATTAATGATCTAAAATATGTATCAGAGCGCGTATTTCTGAATAAGTTTAAAAAAGGACCTGAATGTGCCTCTAAAGGTGACACCTAAAAGCCCTTTGCTTTACTCCTGAGAAGGTTTACATGATTGAGAAAATTCGCTCTATTTTTCGGCATTTCTCATGCGTGATGTTGCAGCAGGTACGGAAATCATATATAATCAATTCTCACCGTCTGATTGGCGTCGGGGTCAGTGATGTTCCCATATTGATGCTGGAAGCAATGAGCCTTTTCATGAAAAGTTTTTTGAGTGTCGTTGCTCCACCAGTCAGTAAGTTTACCGTCGGCGTCGAACAAGCCACCTTTAAACAAACACACAAAGAGAAACGGATGTGATTGAAGACAGCTTCGCGGTAATTTCCGCCGTAGTTAATGTTTGGTTATTTAGTTGCGCAAGCGGGATATCCCTGCTTTACTTAAGCATATATAGATATACAGCAGAACCAGAACAAAACCTCAGGTTACTTCCGTACAGCGATGTACAGGGCTAAATAGCTTCAATTATTTGTCTAAATTTGTGCAAAACAGGTAGTAGGGAGAGATTTGTGAATGCTGAATAACAGTTAACTGCCCGGAAAGCAATGTTTAAACTTCTCGACATTATAAGTGAACTGTGTTTGTTCTAGCGTCGAATTTCACACTTCTACATGTCGCTGTTCGGCTTTAAGAGAAAAAAAGACACATTCGCTGTTTATTTGATTACAAAGTGTTGTGATGTTGAAGTGAACAAGAAAACAGTTAATGTTGTGATTCCGCCTTTGATGTATGCAAAGCAATGAATTTATTCCTGCCGTTATTTATAAAATTTTACTGGCCAGCGGCTTTGCTGTTCGGCCTTGGAAAAGAACTCCAGTAATGCGCGTGACACTTGAAAGATTAGAATGGGAAGGAACAGCGTTACACTTAACAAGCATAAGTTTAGTGGAGACTTGAAAGTTAGGGATCTCCACTGCAAGGCCGACCAAACCGCTGGCGGCCTCGGACCTTTTTAGGATGGTACATAAGTCACGTACTGACCCAAGGATTTTTTATCATTGTGTTGATGTTACCTATCTTCCTGCAGCTGTCTTGTTCCACGCCTAGCAGGCGCCATTGGGCGTTAATCTTCGGCGCGGAGTTTTTGTTTTACTTTAAATTTTTTAAACCAAACCTCCATGGATTATAAAACTCCCCAGGTTAGAACTGAGATAACGGTGGATGTCAGGAGGTTAACTTCTCATAATTTAAGCTTGGGATATGACTATATGTTTTTTTTTATTCGAGAAGTGTGCCATGAGGCATAAGTTGAAAAAAGAAAGGGGGGAAGGAATGCACGGGATAGAAAGTTAAAAGAAGGAGTGAAGAGCCGTTGCGCTGAGGTAGTCGCAGAGGTTGTTAATGAAACGGTTGTCCATAGTCCACTTCACGTAGTCACTTTCGCGGTTCCACCGCAGGCCCACCTCCCTGAGGAGCCGTTTTCTGATAGCAGCCGTCGCTGGGCACGTCCACAACAAGTGCCGCACATCACAAATGTCCGGTGCAGCGCTACAGTGAGGGCACCTGTCAGGTAGTGGCAGATCTTTGGCACGCCACCGATGACGGAAAGATGGTGTCAGAGCCGCCCCTGCCCGAATTCGGCGCACGGATACCTCCTCCTGCCGAGTAAGACTACGGGGGAGAGGGTGCGAACACGGAGGAATTAGAGCGCGTGTTCGCTGGCACAGAACTTCGGAATCGGAAACATGGGACAGGAACGGATCTGGGGGAAGAGGGGAAGGTGGCGGATCGTCTAATGTATGAAGATGAGTCATAGCATCCGCTTGAATGTTATGTGGATCCTGGGCATGGCCGCGAATCCAGTGTATGCGCACAGGACATGGATACTTTGCGCAGAGCACATGAATAGATTGTGAAATCTGGAACGTTCGTCGAACAGCCTTAAGCTGTTTAAGGGCGGCGCGGGAGTCGGTGTAAATATGAACTGTATTGAATGTTTTAACGAGCGGAAGGGAAGCAATGGCATTATAAATGAACAGGTGATCAGGTGAACAGTTGATCAGTGAGCAGCAAAGCAGTTGCGTAACAATTTTTGACTTCGTTAAAAGAGACTACCATGCACAGGTTATTCTCTCAGATAAAGTAATCGGCCCTTGTTTTAAGTGTCAGAAAGCACTGTTTTCGGGAATGTCTACGTGCAAACACTTATTTTTTACCCTGAGATGGATAGCCAGATATACAACCTTAGGTACTGTATACCTGACTGCATATAACTGGAAAAAGTTGCGGTTTATTTCTACACCGTGAGTAGCTGCAGCATGATAAGCTTTGCGGGACAGGCGTATAGCACACTTTCATGCTCATACATGCTGCTAGTCGCACTATTTGAGCCGGTCTCGGCTGGGTGTTTAGGGCAGCGTCCGCCCAGTTTTCTTCCTAACCCTCTTCTCACTTCTGGCGTTTTGCTAGCGGCCACATAGCGTTGGTGCTGCCGATCAGTCGGGTGTATCTTTGCCCCGGCGTCGCATTCCATATTTTGGCTACCTAATCATCCAGCTCAATCTGGCATCTGCATGACTACTTCCGCATAGTACATGAATACGTAGAACCATAATGGAACCCATAAAACGAGGAACGGGATGAAGTGTGCTGTTGCTGTTTTGCCCTCGCACAAATGACGATGGCGATTATGATTTATCTCCTTCTTCTTTCTATCAGTGGGATAGGCGCTTCCATCCGTTCTTTCACGCAGTTGTTAACAGCCCCTACAGCAGCAGATTTTTTTTCCCTGACTACCGCACTCCTCGTCTCCACGCTACCGGCCTAATGTTTTCAGCACGACAGTCCCCTTCGTGGTGTCCTGGGCATCTGCTTTCCCGAAGTCTTTCCTTTTGGTACTAACTTAAAGTCATTTGTAGTTGACCACAGCTAGCTTGGCGATATCGTCAACGAACACTCGGAGAAAACGGGAAAAAGTTTTTGCAATTCCTTTAAATAGTGCCTCTCGCTACATCTCTGCAGGCCCTAGATGACTTTGTGGTCCAGAGGGTTCAGCAGGGCGCCGCTCCAAGGAAATTCCCTTATCCTTGTTGTGGCAATATCGTGCTTAGGCAGCCATATGCTGTCCGTGTCCGGTGGCATGAGGGAAAGGAATGGGTGCTCTAAAACGCCGTTAAAACACTGCCGCCTGCCGTCATTGCGGCCGACGACATCTTGTAACCGCGGTTATGCAGAAACACGAGTTAAACGTACAGTTCACGCATGAGCGATCAGCAACGGCTAAGCGCAGTGTAGCGGAAGCTGTCAGAGACCTGGAGTGAAAGCCCGCCCACGGAGACCAGTCTCAGTCACCATTTATATATTACGTTTTTCACCACCATCACTACCAGCAATAAAACCACGGCGAAAGAATCTGCGTGTTTGAGAATTAGTACACGGCATTTTTTCATTTTTCTCGTGACGCATATTTTTGAAGACGATTGCTCGGCTATTAGTGGTCATTTCACGCGGCAAGAGATGACACTAGCAACTGATCAGTAACCTCTATTATAAACGCCTGGTCCTGACAGAATTGTTCCCCATTTTTTGCGAGAAATAAGTCGTTCCAAGGAGTACTGACAAAGAAACATTGGGCTCTGTGAGAGGTTACAAGGACGCCATATTGGCAAATGTGAACTAGCAGATTATTAGCCCGTGAGCTTTAGAGGGTACATGTCGCGGGAAACGTGGCGTTTAGACTAAACGTGGTGAAGCCCTAGATGAACCATATAGGAGTGAAGCCCTGCCCACCGTCGCAGGTGGGAGTTAAATTGTTTTTTCACAAGAGGTCGCCGGGAAGAGCAAGCTGGGTCTCACAAGCCTCACCGGTTGGCAGCACTTGCCATAGCTCGGCAGTGGCGCATTGTTTAACCGCTGCACCACGCGCCAGAAGCGGTATGATGACCCCCACGGATCTATGAAGCGAAAAGGAAAATTTGTTTTGGGGAAGGAAACGGCGCAGTATCTGTTTCACATATCGGCAGACACCTGAACTGCATCGTAAGGGAAGGGATAAAGGAGAGACTGAAAGAACAAAGGAAGAAATAGGTGCCGTAGTGCAGGGCTCCGGGATAATTTCGGCCGCCTGGGGTTCTTGAATGTCCACTGACATCGGACTGTAAAGTTGAGAATGAGCACAACACCCACCGGTGGCAGCACTTGCTATAGCTCGGCAGTGGCGCATCGCTTAACTGCTGCACCACTGCACCAGAAATGTTATGAGGACTCCCAGGAGTCTATTAATGTAGATAATGATCGATGTCCCGGTGATAAAAGAAGATGACGAGAACGAAGACGCCAAGAACGAACACTAAAATAAATTAGAAAGAAATAGGTGGGCGTTCAATGAGTGTATAGTTCGTAACTGTGACCGCACATGCATTTTAGTCGTGCTGCCCAAGCGAGTGCCATTGAGATCTTTTTTTGTAGTTTTATCAAATCTCTGCAATAAGCAGTAATATTTCTTTTTCGCCCTCACAATACGTGCGGTTTGAGAGGCGGCTCCACGTGGGAACTGACATGGAATCTTCAGGAACTGGTGTCGAACATTTCGTACGATCAGTGGTTTACGCAAAAGCGTACCGGAGCTAAAAGACGGAGGCAACCCACAATACAGGACTGGCGCCAACTTCCAACTAAGTTTATTCATGAAAAAAAAAACACTTAATAACCTCACAAACAGGCAAAAAGGTGCAAGCAAAAAAGATGCAAAGGGTGACTTAACAAAGGGACACGTGCCATAAAGGACCGAAGCAATGATTGCAACGTTGACAATGATCCACTAAAAAAACTAATCTCTTATTCTGACAGCCAGACTGATGGCTTGCTTATGTAGCTATGGTCCCTCTGCTTGATGTAATATGCTTCGTTTATTTCACGTTCTAATCGGTCCTTAGACCTTCTAATCTGTCATTAGTTGTTTGTGCTCCTTGCAAGCTGACACGCTTTTGCACCTTGAATAAAGAAAGACTTGTTGGGCAGTGAAAAACGGGTCATCAGATCCGCACCACTGAATGCACGGCTGATGTTTTGTACGTTGTACCTCTTAAGCTGCGGCCAGAAGTATATTCTTCAAAATGAACAAGACGTGTTATTAATACCGGCCCTCGACAGCGATGGCTCTATCATCCATGATGACGTCGAAAAAGCAGAGTGCTTTGTCATTTTTCAGTTCTGTGTACACTCCTCGTATTAAAAGGAATAACACCGTGTTACGATCCACTGAAGTAGTCGGTGAGCCCATGAACGATATCATAATCGACCACCGAGGTATCGAGGCCGCTCTTAAAACGCTGAAATCAACTAAGGCAGCTGGGCCTGATGGTTTGTCACCCGCTTTGTTTTCTTTATTCCCACGTGAAGTACCCAGTTATCTCTACGTCATCTTCACAAAATCGTTACCAGACACCTCCTTACCAGATGTCTGGAGACTTGCCAATGTTGTTCCTGTGCATAAAGGAGGACATCGAAATAGTGTTTTAAATTACGGGCCTATTTCACTTACCAGCGTTGCATGTATGATTACTCAGCATGTGCTCTTCACTAATGTTATGAGTCACATAAATACGCACTATCACCTTAATCCCCAGATGCAAGGATTTCGTAGTTGTTTTTCCTGTACATCACAGTTCCTTGAATTGACTCATCATTTGGCAGGAGCTATGGATAGGGGTTTCTCTGTTGACTCTTTGTTTCCAGATTTTAAGAAGGCATTCTATGTTGTCCTTCACTCTTTATTGGTAGAGAAATTATAAATGTATAATGTTAACAGTATGGTTGTGAACTGGATCAAGGAGTATCTAAATGTAAGAAGACAGAAAGTGGTGCTTAACGTAAAAAGATTCTGCGATGTTGATGTGTCATCTGGCGTGCCTCAAGGGTCAGTCATATGACCGCTTTTATTCCACATCTGCATAAATGACATCTGTTCTGGTATTTCATCTCAAATGAAGTTATTTGCTGATGATTGTGTTTTGTGCAGAGTTATTCGTACGATCGACGACTGCAGTGCTCTATAAAGCGACCTCAACAATACCAGTGAATGGTGCACCAAGCACATGTTTATCAGCTTGAAAAAATCCGTTCGTATGCGCTTTTTGAAGAAAAGAACACCTCATGACTTCAGTTACACTATCAATTCAACCAAGCTTATATCTGTTCACGAGCACAAGCATCTTGTCGTAAATTTCACCCCTGTTTTTTCTTGGAGCCGACACAATGATCACATCACAAGTAAAGCATGCCGAATTCTAGGTTTCCTGTGCAGAAATGCAAGGCAGTTACCACTTTAGGCCAAGGTATCATTGTACAAGTCAAATGTTCTTGATAACGTCAGCGCGGTGTGGGATCCATGGGGGGCATGCGATGTAAACGCTTAGAAAAAATCCAAAACATAGCGATTAGTTTTGTTTTTCAAATGATACTAGGAATTTAAGTGTTTCAACTGGCAAAAAAAAATCTTGGCTGGACACCACTACAGAAACGTAGGCAATATCTTAGACTGAAAGTTTTTCACAACATATTTTACTCTCGCACAGGTGTAGACCCAGATAGGTATTTACACAAGCCTATTTACGTGTCATTGAAACTAGACCGTGCAAATAAGATTAAAGAAATACACAGCAAAACTTAAGCTTTCGAAATGTCATTTTTTCCCAAAACTATAGGTTAATAGAAGAAGCTTCCATTCGATATCGTGTCAGTACACTCAAACGAGGAATTTTCAAACTCTGTATCCCCATTGAAATAGAATACTAATATTTGTGTGTGTTGTGTTGGCGCGTGTGCGTCTGTTTTAAAGCGTTCCCGGGAAGTATATTCACGGTGTATTGAAGGTGTTGCCGATGTGCACGAGATGTTGCGTTACCTGTGTTATTTTTCTTGCATTCTTGCCTCTTTGTCCCCCCCCCCCCCCCGCTGTAATGCCCAAGAGCGCGGCGGGTACTGTGACCAACCAACCAACCAACCAACCAACCAACCAACCAACCAACCAACCAACCAACCAACCAACCAACCAACCAACCAACCAACCAATCAATCAATCAATCAATCAATCAATCAATCAATCAATCAATCAATCAATCAATCAATCAATCAATCAATCAATCAATCAATCAATCAATCAATCAATCAATAAATAAATAAAATGTCGCCCAGACAGGTCAGTGCTTTAAAGAAAAAGTGAGGCAGCACAACATTTCTATAAAAATAGTTATGGCAGCCCCTATGGCCACTCACTGCAAAAGTTTCAAATGTTGTTCCTGTTATAAAAACAAAAAAATTCTTTGCAAGGTCTAAAAACAGACTAGAAGGTGAAATACTCGAAGCATATTATATCAAGCAAAGTGGCCATATCTGCATAAGCAAGCCATCTGTGTCGCTGTCAGAAGAAGAGATTAGTCTTCGTAGTGGGCCACTGTCAACGTTGCAATCATTGCTGTGGTCGTTTTTGGCACGTGTCCCTTTCTTAAGGGGGGATGAGGGTCTTGAATACTTTTTTTCATTTCTTAACATATCTTCCTGAAAACTGGCATGAAGCTATATCTTTGAATACTGATCCCAAATATGTATTCAGATTTTATATATCTCATCTAGAAAGGAAGATATGGCAAAATAATTTATGCAACTTAGGTCTTTTCTTACGGGCCATTATGGTAATTTCTTAATTAAAAAGCTAGTTTTAAAGTAATGCTGTCATTTCTAAGGGCCCATTGCACATCCTAAAGCTGAAGAAATTTTTAAAAAGTCATCACATAGGTCATGAATGAATAACAAAGTAGGGAAAAAAACAATGTGGGAGTAATTAGCTTACATCTGACCTAATTGCTAGTCTATTGGGTGTAATGAAATTTTGAAAGCTTTAAGATGTAGCTGAGGTGTTGCTGAAAAAAATGATACCTACTTCAATAAAATCAGTCGATGCAAACATTATGAAACGTTCCGTAAGGCAAAGGCATTTGATCGAAAAAGCAAAGCTGAGAAAATTGCATTCAAAGTTTTGCTTACTCTGCCATTTTTGTTTACTAATCATATGGAAAAATTTAATGCTTTAGCATGCAGCCCAGTCATCGCTGAACACAACAACACCAAACTTACAAAAATCTGTTCATGTAAAGATTGTGAAAACCTCTGTATTGCATTGGCACTTGACAAAAAAAAAAGCTCAGAAAATCACTTGCTGTTTTCTTTGAATCTGCCACACATTCACAAAAGTCCTGGGCAGTAGTCCTGGGTGCTGTCAGGCTTGTGCTTCTTGGCTATCCTCTTCTTCACCTTTTCAGCATTGGTGTGACCCTTATCAGACCTGCACAGCCTCTGTTTATCTTTTTCAAGGCTCCTACCAATGAGGCAGCTCCCAGGCCTGTAACCAAGCTGTGCTGCAACAGCTCTGCTGGTTGCTGCCATTCCTTGGTTGAAGCGAGAAACTGCTTCTGCAACAGCTCTTTCCACAGCCAGCAAAGAGTCATGCGTGTTCTTGGAGCTTTGGTTCCAAATGACAGTGTAGGCACTCGATGGCGTTCTGTGTCATGCCATCTTTGCAGCGCTCCAAGAGGGCCTCGTCGCCCAGCCTTGCAAAGATTGGCTCAAGAGCAGTGCGAACGTGGCCTGGCAGAGGGTTTTTGTGTGGTGGCGGCTCCACTTGGTTCGCCAAAGCACGATTGAAGGCACACCACGAATCAACTCCTTGAGGACAGCAACTGTGGTCTGGGGCTTCATCTGTCGAGGTCATGTGCAACAGCGTGGCATGCACCGCCTTTTTCATGCCTGCAACGTCGTGGCTGTGGCTCCGCAAGGCATACCCATAGTAGCTTGTAATTTTCTTTATCTTGACTTGGGTGAGGTTGCCCTTTCCGCCAAGAGATTTTCCTTGTGCTTTCTTCTTCTCAACCAAATTGCGAAGAGCCGTCCCCATCCGCTTGTGGACATGGTTCAAGCAGTCCTTCTTTTCAATGGATATATATCCATACACACCTTCCGAGGTCAATGCATGAAAGGTGCGGCTATCACCATCAGAAACTAAAGTTGTGTACCGCAATCCATTTTTTTCCAGCGACCTGTTGAATAAAATGATAGCTGCTTCAGTCTCCATTCGGCCGGCATTGCAGTCAATGTTTTTCATGCACTTGTGGTTCGCAGCCCAGTCACCGTACCCATCATCACTGGGATCAGGTGCCCCTTGGCACCCACGACAGTACCTCGAGAGCACAACGTGGTCTAGTACTAGGCCAGTGTACAGCTCTATGATGCAGCCAACTGCAATATTTGAATTGTGACCACGTGTTTTCCATGTGCCATCAAATATAACATCTACATTTCCTGGCGGGTTGAGGAAGTTCTTATACAGATCCTTCACAACTTTGACACTTGCTTCTTTTGTAGCAGTAACTACTGCCTGGCAAGCTTTCACCATGGTGTCCATATGACCCCTGAAGGTCTTGTGGTGAAGTCCTCGATGGGAGAGGTTCATGGTGGCACAAAAATCCGCTAGGGCAGTCGCTCCCTTGCCTATACTTTGTATACCCTTCATTGCCCGCAAATTGACCTCAAAGGGCGTGATGTTGGATTTCCCGGGCACTCGTGGCGACGAGAAGTGCCGCTCGGCGAAATCGCAATTTGAGCATGTGAGCTGCAACTTCACTGCTAGGCCATATTCTCTCTCACTGCACTTTGTGAGTTGGAGAGTGGCCACCCCACACTTGCTGCAGCTTGTGGACGCAAACAGCTTCTTTAGCACAGTGAGGTCAACGATGATATAGTCTGTGCCGCGATCGTCTTCACTTGCTGTGCTCACGTTCATTAGCTCAAACTTGCGGGAAGTCGCGGACCTCCTCGCCAATGAAGTTTTGATGTTGTCGGCGTATTTTTCACGCGCCGCGCTCTCCGCCTCCGTGAAAAACACCGTGTCGAAGCGTTGAGCACGCGAGCTCGGTTCAGCCGCGTCCGTCGGCACCGAAGCGGCGTGCGGAAACGCCGAAGTCGACGTTAGGCTTAGGTCAGCCGGCTCGGCCGCTTCCGACGACACGGAATTCGAAGCCACTTGCAGCGTATCAAAAGTCGACATTTTCGACGGGCTTAGTCCAGGCATATCCACCGGCACTGCAGAGACTTGCGGTAACATCGAAGTTGACGCCGATCGGCATTGTCCAGCCGCGTCCACCGGCAAAGCTGGTGTCAACGGGGTTTGTTCAGCCGCGTCCACCGGCGAAGCTGTTGTTGGCGAGCTCAGTCCAGCCGCATCCGCCGAGGGCATCACCGAAGCTGCAGTTCTCGACGATGCAGCGCTCTTCTTATTCCATGCGCGTCTCTTTTTGCTGACTGCTTTTCGCATACTTGCTTTCAAGCGCGCATCTCGGGCCATCGTGACACACGGAACAAAGACACCAGGCAGGCAAATACACGCAAAAGCACGAAACTAGAGGCTAAAAGAAGCTATTCAATAGCCAAAATATCTACAAGAACGTTAAGGAAAAAGGCAGAACGAAAAATACTAGCAAACAAAGAGGAGCGCAAAAAATGACGGCCGTGCCGGCAAAAGCAGATGACGGGAAAGAGCCGAACAACGCGGTCGCGGGGCCGCGGGAGGCAAAGCATGCGTCACGGCCAATCAGAGGGCTGCGCCTCGAGGAGGCGCCCGTTTTACCCAATCGGCGGCTCTCTCGCGACGCTTTCCCCCCTTGACAACGGGTGCTGATGGCTCCGATGTGCGAGGGTCTACAACGTGGCGAGAGGTGCCAAAATTGAGAGCGGGAAACCAGCTTTCAAACGAGACCAAGATTGCGCCGATCGGTTCGCGTCGCGCGGAGTTAGAGCAGCTTGAAAATGGGGCAAACCTTCGCGCTTGGCGTTCAGTTTCGGCTCACCGACGTTTCTAAATTGCCGTTTTTTTTTCATACTTTGAGTTGGAATTCAGCTATAATATTTTGTAGAGGCATAGTTGGGACATTAAAGACTTCAATATCGCAATTTTTGAAAAATTGCCATTTTTGACCATTTTTCGCGATTTCAAGACCCGCGTCCCCCCTTAAGTCATCTTCAACAGGGTGAGTTGTTGGGCTAGTTGGTGTTCGGATTTTACAGGCATATTTTTAGCGCAAGGTGCTCGTCTTGTCTGTATCTCGTCCCGTCCTTTGCGCTAAAAATATGCCTGTAAAACCCCTTAAGTCACCCTTTGTATCCTTTCTGCTTGTATCTTTTTACCTGCTCGTGTGGTTATTAAGCGGCTTTCTCCATGAATAAACTTAGTTGGAAGTTGGCGCAAGTCCTGTGTTGTATGTATTGTCTCTGTCCTTTATCGCCACTACACTTTTGCGTAAACCATGTCATATGACTGGTTGATGACTAACTATCACTATT
Source organism: Amblyomma americanum (assembly GCA_030143305.2). Classification (NCBI taxonomy): domain Eukaryota; kingdom Metazoa; phylum Arthropoda; class Arachnida; order Ixodida; family Ixodidae; genus Amblyomma; species Amblyomma americanum. The sequence goes on along the minus strand of JARKHS020010991.1, from coordinate 122,206 downwards.
AATACCACTATTATTGTCACTAACAGTTACTTCCACTATTACTGTCACTTACTGTTAGTACCACTGACTATTACTTTCAATATTGGTATCACTATTTTTTATTAACTATTAAAGTCATATTAATATTTTATTTAATTACTATTAGCTATTTTATTTCATTGATTTTGCCTGTAAATTAACTGGTTATTGTTACTTAACATCATTCTCATCGTCGTTATCTCGTGTACACATCTCGTGGTAACAGCTCGTGTACATGTCTCGTGGTCACTCCATCCATGAAGCGAGAAATGCTTTCGCATTTGAAGAAAAAAATTGCGTGAACACAGAGAACATGCAGCGCTGCGGATAGTGAGAGAAAACGGAAGCAAAAGACCGTGGGCTCCTGGAATGAAGCCCATCCAACTAGTCTCGATTTATCCTGTGCATTAAATGTTTTTCACGCACACAAGATGGATGACAGCTATAAAAATTGTATTCTTTTTTGCAATCAAGACGCCAATTTTAACCTATAAAATTATCATTCTTGGCATTGGTACTTAATCCAACGAAGTGGTGTGAACGTTGGGAAATGTCATAATCTATACTGTCGCACTATGTTAAGCAGAGGAAGAAAGAAAGCAAGGCACACAGGAAAAACGACGACAGGCTTCAATGCATGCGCTTTTCGGTTTACATTTCAGATAAGTATTATGCGGTACAGGTTCTAGGTGACATAGTAATACTCGATTTCTACGTGAAAGGAAGGTGATGGGAAGATGATTCTGAGAAGAAATATGTTGTAGACTTGATATCATCATCACCATTAAGGTCGAAGCCATGTGTCATCTCGTGTGCCATCACCGCTCCAAGAGATCCCATGTTCAGAGACCTGAAGCAAATGATAAAAAAATGGCAGGACCTTTACCACTGTGTAAGGCGAAATTAAGCGACTGCTGTTAATATAATTCTATTTTACGATATTGCAGAGAATATGAGATAGACTTCATATCTTGCATAGTTCTAGAGCGCTCGTTTTAGTTTTCCCCGCATACTGGTCTTCCGACTGGCTGTCCCATCCAGTCCGCCGCTCTTGGTGCTCAGCGCCACCATTACCCTCCACTCTGGCGGTGCGTTTCGCAGCAGCTGCCGCAGATGAACCGTGCTACATTCCTTCGTTATCGCCATACCCTCCTCCTTATATATTAACTTCGCTTCACCTACTTCCAGGGCAAGAGGCCTCAGAGTAGTTCCTGGGGCAATCACCCTCCACTTGCGCCTTAAGCCCGTTTCACATGCAAGCGAAAATGCCAGCGAATCCTGTCGCAGCGACGGAAAAACCTGTTTCGACCCGTCGCGGCGGCTCGGCGGGCCGGAGCGACGGGGTTCCAACAAGTTGGAAATTTTCGCAGAGACACAGCGATAGCTCCGCCCTCTGACCAATGCCTGCACGGCGGAAAAGCCACGTGACAAGAAGAGGATTTGTGCGGGAAATACAATGTTTGTTTGCTACACGTGCTTCCGACACCACGACAACATGTCGCGTGGACTGTTCAATGAGGTGCTGATCATCGAAGTATCCAAGCGCCCACTTCTATGGGATGTTAAAGATCACAACTTCCGCAATAAGTCGATCAAGGAGTCCCTTTGGGAAGAAGTGAGGGACGCAATTCGAGCAATTGACGACACCGGTAAGTGAAAGCACGCTTTGTGGCGAGCTCGAAGATTATCAGCCATATTTTTTCATTGTGCAGCCAACAAATTTTCCTCGTCACACTGGCAGGATTCTGCAGCGTGTCAAAAACTGTTTTATGTCCCCGTGCATTCCTGCGTACTGCTCGGTGTTTTTTTTTTCGGTGCGCCGGCTATTGTGCGTAGATGAGCTGTATGAAAATTGTCGGAATCACGCAGCCGTGAGCAAATGTTTTTGGTTCTTAAGATACGCTAGCTGCATCATTTTGTACCCTTCACTTCAATCGTGAAATGCACGACGTGCACGTTTTCATGTTCTCAGATACGTTTGTAAATGCGGGAGGCGTCAGGCGTGAAGTTAATCCGGGCGCTGAGAGCCTAGTAAAATCGTCTCTTGCGTGTATGTAGAGCGAGCGCTCCGTCCCGCGGCACTGCCCGCTCATCGTAGTCTTGTACGTAGCATTAATCTGCAGCTTCTGAACCGCGCAAGGAAGGAAGGAAGGCCTCAGACGTTGCTGGCACATACCCACTACGGGGGATTGGCCAAGACACAGGCGGTTAATTACTAAATCATCTCGTGCGTGTCCGCAAAATAAATCATTCATCATGTGTGTGCCTCAGTTCAGTCATGCATGCATGCATAATCAGTAAAACTGCCTTTTAGAAGAAAAAAACTCGTGCTTCCGTACTGAATCGGGTGTTGTAAACATTTTCTGCAATATTCTTGTGTGCTAACAGGTGAGAATTTGTACATGTTCATGCTAAACTTTGGGCCACATGCCTGCCATTGTTTCCTAATTTGCTTGTTTAACATTATGCTCTATACTGCTCCATATTTCAGTAACAGTTGAGGAGATTATTGCTCGGTGGAAAAATCTAAAAGATACGTACAGGCGAAAAATTAAAGACGAAAAAGATGGGAAGAAGAGTGGGTCAGGAGCCACTGCAAAGGCGGCCTGGCCACATTTAAAGCAGATGGAGTTCCTGAGGGACTCCATGGAAACTAGACGCTAAGCAATGACTGATACTAATGATGAATTGAATGTGTAAGTGACAGCAATTAACAGCCTGTACATTCTACTCAGGAGCTTGTGCAACCTCGACGCCGTGAGCCACGTGCAGGTGGCCAGCGCAGCAGCCGAGACGAGCCACGCCAGCTGCAGCCCAGCATCGCCAGGCTCGAAAGAAGTAGAAGCATCGCCAAATGAATTTGAAAGCATGTATAGTGTCCCAGGCCTTCCTGATGAACCAGGACCATCCTGCATGGCAGCAACTTCACCAGAGGTTCTCCCACATAGGGGAAACAAGCGACAGAAGAAAAGGCGGCAGGAAGTGGAGGCTGCTGACAGGGACATTATTCCTCTAGCAAGAGGAGATGGGTGTACGACGAGTCAAATGTTTCGCATACATCCATTTCGGACGACTCCACGTCTGCTCCGCCGTCTGCCCCTCCGATTGCACGAGCGTCCATGTTTGCAAATGACCAGAATTTCGCAACGGCGCCGGTTACACTGCACGTACGGACTTAGAAAATGATGTTATTACCATCAAGATAAGAAGTAGTTGACATTTAAAAAAGAAGAGTTCTTTATTTCTTAACAAAATTTGAGTAATCGTGGCAAAATAATGCATAAAAATTGTCCATGTTGACGTTTGCAAACCACCGAAACCAACCGCGAGCTCGTATTCTTTGCCAGCAACACTGAGATTCGCAGCGGCAGTAAACGCTGTGGAGCGACGCATGTGAAACGGAACCCTGCGAAAAGCATCGCTGCGCCGTGCCGCTGGTCGCTGAGTTCGCTCAATCGCTTGCATGTGAACCGCCCTTTACGCTCTAGCCATACCTTCCTGGTTCTACTGGAACCATTCTCCGCGTGGTTCCGGTGTTAACCGCCCACCGGTTAAGGATTCCTACACTGGAGTCATACGCCCATCCTTCCACGGTAAGCACTCTCCGAATGGTTCGCATGGCGACGCATGCACCGGTTGCGCCGACGAGACACGGCATACTACTACTACTACTACTAATACAAATAATAATACTTACTACTACTACTACTACTACTACTACTACTACTACTACTACTACTACTACTATTAAACTATGACGACGTGAAACCTAGGAACGGGCGCTCAAGAGCTGTAGCCGTATTGATAACAAATCGATAACGCCGCACAGCGTCGGAAAGTTACGCTTACAGCCGGTCGATCAACCGGTGGGTTCAAATAATTGTAGGTGTTCACGATACGTTGCTTAACGAAGGTTTAGCACAGTCAACGTTCAACACCTCAGGGCATAAGCAGCTGGTAAAAAAAAAAGAAAAACAGATCGAGTGTCTGCATTCCGCCCTTGTTTGAAAATTTCCTCAATAAATGACAACTTACCATGGGAGACCAGGCTCGTAGAAGAGACTTTGGAGGATCGCGGTTGGATAAACTGAAAAATAAAAGAAGAGAAAGTTCAACTTTCGACCTCAAGAAATATTCATGGGCGATTGTTTACAATTAATGCGGAGGGGATGCGTTTAGTTTGTTTAAATATTACCTGGTTGAAGTATGTTGAAATATCTTGAATTTAAAAAAAAAATCGACACGCAAAGTGTTTTCCTAGTTTGTACGCAGTGCTAGAAAGACTCACCTAATTCGTTGCTGTTTGGACTGTAGAAAGCGTTGACTTCAGCCGGGCCGGCAGCCCAACTGCATTAAGAAAAAGAAGAAAATAAACAGGAGATTGCACTCACGACCGGCAACTCTGTTTTTTGCTAAAACATAGAATCAATACTCTTCGGATATTTTCTAAATATACTTCAAATATGGTACAGTCATAAATTTTCTTTAGGATTTAGAGTACGCTTTTTGTGACCACGCGCAATATATATTTTTGAAGAATTTTGCATGCCACCAAGTTTCGTAATGTTACAGAGGGCTGAGAAGCGCTTTACGGCACTTTGAGAGTGTATATAGCTATCCTCGCAAGTTGCGAAGATAGCTTATATCTCGCATGGTGTAGGTGATTGTTTTAATATTTTGGCTGGCTCTAACGCTTTTATGTTTGTGTGTCCCACGATTAGATGCGTATAAATATGCGCCATGTCGAAAATAAACTAAGTTGAAAGTTTGCGCTCGTGTCTTGTGGTGTTCTTATGGGGTGTTGTCCCCTTGTCTTGAGTATAGCGCTCCCCAGTTTCAGTATGGAAGAAAGGCGCCACGTCGCGTAGGCACGAACTCACTGCACAACCACGAGGTGAAAGAGGGAGGCCGTGCTGGGCTGGCACGCGGTTACTCCGAAAATAAAAGAGAGAAAAGCAATAACAAATAAAGAAAAAACGTGGTGGGGTCTTAACAAAAGAAGGGAAGTGTCCGCCAATTGTGGGCGTCTGTACCCTCCGGCCGCGTTTGTGTGGCCCCGTGTGACACCAAATGATGGCCCAAGTAGGAGGCACAGGTTGCGACTGACCACTTGGTGACACGTGAGCCGCTAAAACCAGATGAGGTTTCTATAAGAGAACCACATGGAAAGGCTTGTTTACAGGAAAACAAAAAAGAAATAATGCACAGACAGAACTGCACAACAATGGCAGACAGAAAGAAAAAAACAGGAGACACGAATACACAAGATACACACACAAATATGTCACTGTTGTTGCATCATTGAGCAGGAGATATGCGGGAAAGCATAGAAGAACGCGAAAAGACAGTGTCAGAGTGTTAGAAATTGCCCCAGGAACGGAATTGCATCCCAGGGAACAGTGCTTATAACAACACAACATTAATAGGATAGATACAGATGACAAGCGAAATCACAAAAGGGCTCAGATTAATGCAAATAAAACACTAGTGTGAATAAAAAGTGTGTTCAAAAGCAAGTTTTACCTAAAATTCAGCGACCAAAAAATACAACAATAACAATAGTGGGATGAACACACACCGGAAACAAGTGTCACAGAATTAGACAGCGTTTAACCACAAGAAGAATTTCAGTACTTCGACTAGAAACTAAACTGTTAAACATAGAAGAATGTATTATAAAAAAATCACCACAGCAGATTTACGGAACGCCCCCTTGGTTGCAAAATAATTCCCAAGAAAAAAACACAGAACAAGAGCATCGCTGGAAGATTTAGCTTGATAGGCAGGACAGTTTGCCAGCGCTCTCATTAATGTCTCCAGACAAAGTGTTGAACTTAAATATTAGGTATGATTCACAGGCTTCAATGTCATAATGTATCTGAAAGCCAGATTGCAGAATAGTGGAATTGAAGCTTCCAAAAGGGTGGCCATTTACGGTTACATGTCTTGAAAGAGGCACATCTGGCTGTGATCTTATGTGTGCTCTGTGGTTATTCATTCTCAATCGGAAAGGAGTTTCATTTTGCCCAATGTACTGCGCACGGTACACACCACATTCGAGAAGGTAGCCAACGTTGCTGGTGTCACAGTTGAAGTATCTTCGAATTTTGAATGAGAAAGACGACGCTGTGCTAGGAACTTCTGTGACCGCACTGATCATCGGACAGAGCTAACGGCGCGGTTTATTGCAAGGGCTGCAACCTGAGACTTCACCGCTGTCCAGTTTCGAGGAGTTTACAGCATATATATATATATATATATATATATATATATATATATATATATATATATATATATATATATATATATATATATATATATATATATATATATATATATGTATATATATATATATTTATAAATATATATATATCTATATATCTATATATATATATATATATATATATATATATATATATATATATATATATATATATATATATATATATATATATATAGGCAGTATTTCTGACGACTTACTCGGAGGGGTTGACAGGACTCTCCCGCAATTTCCTGAGATGTCTTATCCAGTTGTTTTGAGTTATGTGGCGCCAAAATCTCAGAAAAGAACTGTTTGGGGCCAGGTGTGGCACCTGCAACAACAGAAGCCATGGTCACTGTTATGTCAGAGGCTACTGCAGAGTGGCAGACCGCCAGGGACAAGTGGTCAAAGGTAACTGGATTGTGCCGAGATTTTCGTTTGTATTTGACTTGGAAGTGGGAGGGAGTGACATCTGCTGATGTATTATCTTGCAGGTCACTGTCTTCGAATAGGGGCGAAAATATGGCATTAAGAAATAGCGAACATATTTATATGATAGTAATGGCAAGAATAATAATAAAACGCATTAACGCAAGAATAAAGATAACATCGCTACACCGCTGACTTGAGAAAGCCGTCTTCGCTGCTTTTTAATTTTATGAAGCTTACTGCACAGTAAGAGTGTTTCTTCAGTAGGCTTTAAATAGCTGTCGAATAGTTTGCGACCACTGCTTTTCAAGTGGCGCCAGATTATTTTCCCCAGGGATCTGAACGACCCCTGCTCCGACTCTTTCGCACTCTCTTCTATCAGCATGACGGCATCCGGAACTCCACTTGTGCGTCTGCTTCAGCTACCAGCGCATCGTGTTATTTAATGTCACTATCTGTAGTAAAGCTTTGTCCCTAAGCGCTTGAAGTTTTTCTATGTCACTAAATTTTATCCCTGTGCCTATCCTTTATAAAGCAGTCGCCGAGAGGCCGTTACTGCATCGTTGCAGAGTGGATGCTGTTACATCCAGCGTAGCGGCGTAGTCAGCTTAGCTTATGAGCAGTGTGACTCGCGATAAGCGAGCAGTTGGCGGAAAAGGATTTGAAGAAGTATGGCTCTACGTATTTTCAGTTGTCCTGCAAGTAGTGTCACCGGCTTAGTCTTGTTGCACGATTCTTCGTTTTTGATGGGGCACTTTAGCCCATCAAAGGTGGTTTGCTGGCTGATGCCAGCATGCCATTCTTATTTGTCCACTGTACTAGGTTTAATCTGCACTTACGATGCAACGCTCGCTGCATGCTTGCTGCTCAGTTAAAGTTCCCAACTTCTTTCGAATCTTTTTCAACTGGAACCAGTATTTTTTTCTTCGGTTAATGTAAAGCGCTAGCGTACTGACGCGTTTTATTTAGTTTTTCTTCCGCGACTGGTTTCTACTTCAGTACATTTGAAAGCAAAATTTGTCAGCCGTTCAATAAATGGCGAAGTAAATTGTGTTCCATGTTCTGGCGCTTTTTGTTGGCTGCCTACACACAAGAACACCACCTGAAAAAATTTTCACTTCGTATTCTACTCTATTAATTACACTTCCGTTCGAGTTTTTTTCGCGAGCCTAGTTTGTTTGAACTTTTATAGAAGCGGTCAAGCTTCATTAAGGTCATGGGAACACAACGAAGCGTTATTTTTAAATGGATGTTGGTTACAGATAAGGAAATTACTGAGTTATCGCCTAAATACAAGACAACCACCTAGTGCAGCATATAAGTTGTGAAAACTACTTGCGTAGAAACAGTAGGACTGCCAGAATTGCATGTAATACGAATGGATCAGAAAGTCAAAGATACCATATGAAGTGCTCGATAGAATATATAGACTTCACCCCTTCCCTTCGTAAATTACCACACCGAACCCCTCACACCGTCCACTCACCACAAGTGCCGACGCCGTGAACTTGTCAACACCAACCGCCTTGAACCCTACTACGACTCCGCCATCACCACAACCCCACAGGTCGTCAGGATGGCGCCATTTTGCCCGAACATAGTTGAAAGACAAACCTTCGTCTTCCGAACCTACAGCGGCCAATGTCTTTTTCTCCCGGAAAAAAACGTTGGCAAACAGCTGATGCTCCGATGCTAGTGTGTTCTTTGGGACAGTGCTAATCGCAGGACGTTCTGGCAAAAGATTGCGACGTAACATGACAGACGCACATACATGCACATACCAACAATGCAGTTGGTTGCATGTTCTGTGTTTTTGCTGTCCAGAGCGTTGGAAGCATCCGAGCAAGGTATGTGGACGGCTAGCCGAAACATAAGGCCCCTTTAGCTCTGATACAGTCACCAGAAGCATGCCCGTTAGTCAGACTCGTGACGCACTTAGTCAGAAGCTCCGGGAGGTTCCATGGGGTTCGAGACTGACACACGATGGCGTTGTCTATGTTGGCAGTCTTCGTTCATGGCAGGACATCAGTTGAGATGCCACCAACGGTGGGAGATGTGGCAGACGTCCGCGATCCGATAGCACCGCGGTGCCAGACCTGCGGAGTCCAGGTTGGGCCTGCCTGCCGGGCTGGGTGCACGCGTGGAGAACACCAGCGGGGGCAGCTCGGAACCCGGCCTCAGCCTATGAGTGGGTACGCAACGTGGCCCGCGGCTGGGGTGTAAGGTGGGGTGATTGGAGGTAGAAAGGGGGGGGGGGGTTCTTTGTCCCCACTGCAGCCACAGCTCTTAAAGGAATATAGACACCTAATTTTGGTGGCCTCTTTTCTTCTCTACAATGAAGCGAAAGACACGACTATGCCTGAATCAGCATGTGACATTCGCCTATGGCCGCTAAAACATGTACAATCGAATTTTTTCTGTCATGCTGTTTCGGTTTCAACAGCAGAGCGATGGCTGTCACGTCAAAGAGTGCTTTTGTGTCACGTGAGGCATGGAAAAACGTGCATATAATCGCTGCTTCATCGTTTTAATTTACTGCAGTGCTGAAGCCAGCCTTCCTCAAGAACCGGAATGAATACAAATGTGGAAGAAAACAGTGAGCAAACTGCCCACCGGGGCAGGTGACAATTAAAATAATTATTGGTCGGAAGAGTTCGTCTAGGAAGAGCAACCTGGGTCTCACAAGCCGCACCGATTGGAGCACCTGCCACCGCAGGGCAGTGGCGCATCGCTTAACCGCTGAACCGCAGCCCCAGGAGTGGGATGAGGACTCCTAGGGATCTATGAAAGTCGAGATGGACTGATTCCGCATACATGGGCATTAACCTATCGACGCTATTGCGTCGTAACCTTAGAGCAGAGCGTAAGGGTCTCCCTTCACCTTTTTATTTACTTGAGACACTGCATTCACATTCATTTGTAGACGTGTATGACATATGGATGATTTTGTAAGATTGAATTACATTTGAAAGACATTTGTATGATGACTGTATGGGATTTATATAATAAACCATATGGGGTTATTGTATCACAGAGCTTTTCTTTTTCACTAGGGTTGGCTGAAATTATTCCGAGCTGAGCACTACTGCGTTCCTCATAGCGTGAGTCGCTGTTAGATGTTAGAACACATAGAACCTTCCAGCCAAGGCAATATCAGAAGTGTTGCGTGGTTCTCCTCTGCATGAGTACGCGCCTGCACGTGGTGAAACTTTCGGAATTGCATATGTAAATAGGTGATTCTTACTGGCAGGAGCTTACCGATGTATAAAATTTAGCTTCCTCGTTAAAAAAAAAAACTTGTAGTTCTTTCTGGCCCTTGAAATATTAAGACATTTTCGTTTGTAATTTAAAAAAATGCATTGCGGCTAACTACTAAGCGTGGCGATGATAAAAAAAGCGATTCTGTCCAGATTACACTTTCCTGGACTGCAAAGTCAGCAGACGTTACATGAGTGCCTTATCACTCATTTAAAGTTACGCCTTCTTGCCCCGTCATTACGCTAATTACTTTCAGAGAAAAACAACTTATGGTCATGGTCGCAGTAACCCAGCGTTCTGACGTGTGTTAATGTTCGCTTATGATTATCTTTATGCAGTTTTGAAGCGGCTCGAACTGTGTATAAGCTGCTATATATTAGTTAACTCTTACTCGCTGCAGAGCTCTATAATAAACATTGAAATCTCTACAGATATACACTATTGTGTTTGCCTGTGGTCATCATTTTCCATAGTAGTGTAGAAAGTTACCCCTGACATAACCGCAAGAAAGGTCAGCACGCTTTCCCCACATGAAAGTGATTGGTCCAACAGTAGGTTGCCTGTAAGCAGAGAAACCCAATGTGCTGGTCAATTTTCCCCTTGCCTCTTCACCCGACATATTTAACCTGAGGAATAGTACTTCTATAAACTAAATTGGTGGGCTAGTTGGTTCATAATGCACAGTTGGTGGAACTAGCGAAACTGACGCAGGACAAGACAAAGAGGGACACACATAACCCCACTGGACTTCCAACTTTTAAGATTTAAGTTACAAGTTGTAACTTACAACTTATAGGTTGTACGTCTAGCGGTGTCTTGTGTGTGTGCCTCTTTGTCTTGCTCTGCGTCAGTTACTCTAGTTCCATCCACGGTTCATTAACCTCCAGGATTCGCCTGTCTAGGGAGTGCCTTGACGGCACGAATGCGAGGGTTCGAAGCTTGAAGGCTTCAAGCTGCCATCATTCTAAACAACAAGTCTGCATCACTGGTGTACATACATATTTTGTGGAAACTACTTACACATTTATTCTGATACTCTGATGATATTCCATACACCTTGAGCTTGGTGCATGACAGCTTTAGATGCTTATGCGCCATTAAACCCAACACAAACAAACAAACAAACAAACAAACAAACAAACCTGATGATATTCGCTAAACATACGTTTCTATAGAAATATACTGACAGACATTTTTGTCAGCTTCCTTCTTTGCCCTGGTGACGTCCGCTTTCGGCACCATACTGCCAGATCTCACAACTTCATCAGATTGCGTCCTGGAGCGACTGTAATCTGTTTAATTCCTTGAATCGCCGCCTTTTACAAGCTGACCAGATACCCTAATGTCCGATGGGCTCGCAAAGCAGCCTGCGGGGAGTAAAAGTAGTACGGAATATTGAATCCATGAGATCAAGAATTCTTAAACATCATCCTTTTGTTGCCATACTCCGGGCATGTCTGGCAACAAATCATGCGCATAGTCTTGTTTTTGGGGTATTTTTTCAACACTTCAAAAATTTCCGAAAATTGTTTCTTTCCTTGTTTTTTATGGCGAAAATTTCCGGAAATTTTATGTCTGTCCCAAAGACGCGCGCCGGCTACAGGTATGTTCTGGTCGCAATCGACCACTTGTCCAGGTAGGTCGAAACATTGCCCTTCCTTGACACGTTGCCTTGTCATGCCGTACTGTTTGTGATCTTATTCTTCGGCATGGCGTACCGTTCCGCATCATCGCGGATTATAGCACCTCCTTCATGTCTTGCGAATTCGCGCCAGCCCGTTTCTCCTTCGGTATCCGCGTCCTGCTGTGGAACGTTCTCTTGGAGCGGGTTAATCGTACTCTCACGGACATATTTGCGTCTTATGCAGCTCCTTCCAAAGCCAACCAGGATCGTTCTGTCCCTGCTACAGCTTTCGCCTTCAACACTGCAAAGCAGGAAACCACGCATGTGACGCCGGTTTCGGTAATCTACGGTAGAATGCCCTTAATTACACGCAGCTAGGCTTTTCTTTCTTTGAGGAATAATTTAGGTAGGAGAAAATTTTAGAGAAAGGGCTAGAAACCATTTGCTTTCCTTGGGTTGAAAGACAAAATTATTGTAGGATATGAAATGAACGAAAAGCAAAGTGTCGTTGTCCGAGCAAATAATTATAACGAGATTTGGTTTGAAAGACAGTTTGATTCTTTTGCTTATATAATTTAACAATCCCCTTATTTGCCTTATTTATTGTCGACTCGATTAGTTTTCAGTACTGTTCCGGCAGGCCTACTGTGTACTAGCAAGTACTTTTTGCAAGTGATGTCGTGTGGCAGGCAGCCTTAAAAACGACAATTTTATTCTCCTAAAGAATATGCTTCCGCTGAAACTTGGTTACTGATAACGAAAAACGGTAATAAAAAAAAACTCTGGCATAGTGACAGTTTTCAGGCTTTCTTTAACAGTCGGTATATACTCACGTGTTGGTACAGCTCTTCTAAGTAGGTGGTGTTGAGTTGCCACTCCGGATATCCAATCTTAGCTGCCATTTTTGACAACTGTAGGGAAAAAAGTTCAGCTTCGTACAAAAAGTTTCTTGTTTTCTTGTTACTGTTATTACCAGCCGTATACATTCCTTAAAGATATCAATCCATAACACCCCCTTCACTATCATCTTCGGTTTCTTTGTGAGTTGTCCACGGAATACTATGACAGCCGAGTTGTTAATCTTTTCGGATTGCTTAGACATAACAGCTCCGTGCTGCTCGGTTATGCTGACACGGCATAGCTGTTAAGTACCATATGCTTCCTCAACCTAAATTTTGGTCAGCGTCAGCCTTGAAATCAGTGCTGTCATAGTCGAACGAGACCATCCAACAGTTCATACTATCCGTTATACTTATACCTCGCCTCTTGCCGATGCGGCGCAAGGAAAGTTCACGACTGCGGTTCGTGAACACTTTCTGTCGGCCTCGACCACCTCCGTATCTTTTTTATCCTCAGTATGCCTCCTTCCCCTCTCTACGTGCTTTATCACTTCTAACAATCTCCATCGGTATTTGCGTGTCATGCACGAGTGCGCATAGCTCCGAAAGCAACTCACTGAATGGGGCGCACGGAGTCAAGCTCCACAATATATACGCGAGAACGTTCGGTCATCCATATTCACCTTGATAAGGGATATGTTCTGATTAAACAGCTTAAAGGGGCACTGATGATAAGTAGAAGTTGGCATGTATCGATAGTGTAGCGCGTCCTAACCGGAAAAAGCCGTTCTCACCGAAAATGAAGCTATCGTAATCTAAAAAAAAGGCAGCAACCTAAACAAAAATCGGAGTACTGGCGTTGCCATCACCAGGGGATTTCGGAAATAAAACGCTTGCTAAGATGCTACGCTTCAGCTACATTCACTTCAAAACGCTGGCAGCCCATTCATTTCGGTAAGGGCATCACGAGTTTGAATCCACTAGCGGGAAGTTATTAATCTAATTGTCTGTCCGATAAATGCGCATTTCGCTACCGGACAAACGTCAAAACAGCCAGAAAGAACCAGATAACCAATTTTCGACGAGCAAAATAACGTTATGGCGTTGTCCAAAGTTCCCCATTAATTAGTATCAACTTATTACAGTAGTATTTGACTCGATAATTGCAGTCATAACCCATATAAGAAAAGACGTATGTGCTTCAACGTCACACTTGAAAAAGCTCGCTCCTGAAACGCGGTAATATACATATCAACATGGAAGCTGTTCAAGGTAGAATTCAGAAGTTCGCTCAGAACTTTTGCATAAATGAGTGTGTACAGACAACATCCTGATGATGATTGCATCGTGTAGTGCTGTACTCCAAAACTGCGTATTTTAAGAACAACAGAAATATCTCGCAAGCACTACGGTTCGCACAGTAGACGTGGCAGGCTCGTAAGTTCGCTGCGCTTCTATGGTGTCTACAAGCCTTCAGGCTTAATTTAAATTAGTTTAAGAAAAAAAAATGAATAAAAGTAATGTCGGCATGCCCGCACCGCCTATGACACAACGGGCTAATCTTTCAGTCATGCAGAAGAACATCGTTCTTTGTTCTTTAAACAACTTTTTTTTTATTACTCTGTCTGGACGCATGCGGACATTCGAGAAGAGGAACAAACCAAATGGTATACGAAATCTGCTGCGCGAAATTTAGTGCACGTGAAATATTCCTATCAGACGCTGCAAAGTCGGCCACGTAATTCATTTCTGAGCGGCGTACCACACTTTCTAACATCAGAAAATTTGCAGAGACCTGTGAGATATGAGAGGAAAACTAAGAGCGCGGATCCATTTATTCCATAGCGCCCCACTTTTGCGGTAACCACCTTAGCCGGAACTCACGAGCAAACAAGAAAGAAACGCGTTAATGCTGTTGTTCCTTGAAAATAACACTTTTTGTGGTAATTGGAACGCCTGGCTATTTTCTTCGGCATCAGCCAAAAACTAAGCATTGTTTTAACGTGATAGCGTTAAAACTCCCGTTGTGCAGAAAATCGGCGTCGTAGGCGTCATCGGCTTTGTGAGCGAAAAATCGCTGGAGAAGCAACCAGGTGGCCCACCTAGGTCACGTAATTTTGTGGCGTCATCGCAACCTGCCCACGGGATTGTGAGCAAGCTGGCCGCTGTGGCAGGTGGCAGCTAAATTAAGGACTCGTCGTTCGGGAAGAGCAACCTGGGTCGCACAAGGTCCACAGGTGGCGGCACCTGCCATCGCAGGGCAGTGGCGCATCGCTTAACCGCTGCACCACTGCGAAAGGAGTGGTATGATGACCGCCAGGGATCTATGAATACAAAGTCGAGAATGGTAAATTGCGCATACATGGTCATTAACAACCGCGGAGCTTAAGGTTCCCCTCCAATTTTTTTATAGCAAACTCGCCTTGGTCATGTGGAGGATACCAAGCATTTGTCACAAAAACTATCAAAAGTTTTGGAGGGCGCTTTGGCTCATCGCTGTGTCCCAGATAATTGACAGATAAGAGGCTCAACGCAACGGAGGATAACATCAAAAGAACTGACAGAGACTGCAGTGGCGGCTTAGGAACATTAGGCTCCAAATACTTTCTTTTTTCAGCACCGAGCAGTGAGAGGAAAGCTTTCTGTGGAAACAATGGCTCTTCGGGTAGAGAGGGAGCCAACGAGTTGTTGCCACCGCACTTTACACTTAAAATTAAATTTAGTTTATTTTGTTTATCGTAGAGCAGTGGCTAAAAAACAGAAAATTTATATAGGAACAACGGGCTTGTATCAGGCACACATGTTTGCGGATTTATAGGTCAACATTTCACAGAAATTTTTTTCGGGACCCATTTCTCGCTAGGTGTTTGCAATTCTTGACAATCACAACAATTTGGTTCTCGTGTAAATTAGTTCGTTTGTAGCCTGTAACATATTGCTAAATATAGTGTATCTCTGCCGTCCCGCTACCTCTCTATATATCTCTATCTCTCTAGTGTATCAGCACATCGAAAGGCGCTCTTAGTTTTGTCAGTTCGTTACAAATGACATATTTGTAGAGCATAACTGAAGGTCGCGAAAAGAAAGTAAAACATTGGTGTAATTTACTGTGCACATAAGAGTTCAAACAAACTAATAAATTGTGCTATACCAAACACCGGCGCCGAACACTTTCACTAGGGCTGGCATTTCGCCAAAAAAAAAATCACATGAAAAGAAGAGCACTTACCAAACATACAAGTTAATTAAAAGTCAATTCTGCTACTTTTACTAGCGTAGGAGTAAAGCGTACAGTGCCTGAAAATGTTATTTGCCCTCCTGTAACATTTTGAAGCTTGCAAGAATGATGTCATATATTGTACCAGGTACGCCTTCTCAAATGGGTGCGATTGCGTTCCCGAATGCGCCGGTCGGAACCATTTGGAACTTAATGGCTCACGAAGGGTGGGCAGATGCTGTTTGTGCCAGACTGTATTATTGCCCTATCGACGACAAGAGGTCCCATTGACTCAACAGTAGGGGCTAAACCTGAGTGGTTACGGCGCTCGGCTGCTGGCCCGAAAGACGCGGGTTCGATCCCGGCCGCGGTGGTCGAATTTCTATGGAGGGGAGATTCTAGAGGCCCGTGTACTGTGCGATGTCAGTGCACGTAAAAGAACCCCAGGTGGTCGAAATTTCCGGAGACCTTCACTACGGCGTCTCTCATAGCCTGAGTCGCTTTGGGACGTTAAACCCCCATAAACCAGTAGGGGCTAAACGCGCATTCATGGTGTGTAATCGGGAGGATGGTAACAGATCTATACTTGAACAGTCATGAGAACGAAATTAAAAATACTGTTCATTGAATACCGTAGTTACCTAGGAGCAGGAATGGTGACAAGAATATATCTCTTCATTACATAGTGCTGAGATTCTTACGCACCTTTTGTTGCGCAGCTTGCTTAGTGACATTGTCCATCCATACACTACTCTCGAGCTGTTTCTTGTATGCCTTCTTAATTCGTTCCGCCAGGCCTTCAACCTAAAAAAAATAAAGAAATGGATGTATACTGAAGTACTACAATCGTCCACAACAGCACAAGTTATCAGGAACCTTGCTATTGCATGAGTTGCACGCACACAATTACAGGATATATTCAGCTAAGCCTCATAAGGATTGGCACCTTTCAGGCCGAATAAAGCGCAGGCACTTACTCGCAGGTAGCTTTATCACGTGACGTTATTTCGGCAAAAAAAAAAAACTTATACTGTCATTTCGAGCACACATGATTTTATTGGTTATTTAAATGTCTTGACAATATATGTTAATAAATGAACACTTCCTGCTTTCTGACTCAGGGTGGGCTTAAGTGGCCTTACAGCTACATTGGAGAAACAAAGGGATAATCCTATCAGTTCTTGAGGTAAGAGTTTCGTTTCAGCACAGTACGCTGGGATTTAATTAGGCGACTAAAATATTGTTTTTCAAGGTTACGCTTAACGAAGTCCAGTGGAACGATCAAAGAGCCCTGCAACACGCACTGCAGTTTCGAGCAAACGTGTCAGCAAATAGAGAGGAAAGTGCTCCCCATTTTATTTTAGCACGTTACTCTGCGTACGAAATGGCACAATGCTGAACATTTTGATTTATCTCAAAGGCATGAAAAATGCACAGTTAAGAACTTCCTTCGTAGTGTTGTCTTTTCAAACCCTTTGCAAATACAAAGTTGAGCGTTCATAAGCGCGTATCTCGTTTCTCGGCGCGGATGTTGCATGCGACGCGCCCGCCGTAACATGACCGGCCATTGTGGCGCACTGGAGATGACGCTCGGTTGCGGTGCTCGAAATAAGTCGCATGAACGAATACTGGCCGCGGCGGCACTCATGTACGGTATATCTCCACGGGGTCGAAATTAATACGGAGCCACCCTCTGCTACGGCACCTCTTCGTGCCTCCTCTCACTCTCTACTTCATCCCTTACCCTGTAGCGCCATTCTGGTATCCATCGAGAGTGCAACAATTACTGGTGTTTTTTTTTCTAAAGATAAATCAGCTTTTTTTGCCGTGCTTTTGTTCCTATTCATTGACAATTTGTACTATTCGACTTAATTATTTCAGGAATACCTTCTACAACATCAGTGATGGCAGTAGCAATGCCTTATAACCACGTGGTGATGTTGCAGGAACCAGATATACTATCTGTGCGATCACTACTTGGAGTGGTGCGGAATGCGATTGCATTGGGTAACTCGATGAGTTGGCAGCACTCCTGAGCGGATGGCACCTGGCTTTCCTGCAGCAGTCGTTTTCGCTTAGGAGCACAAAGTACCTGAAACACACGTGTACTGCTTGCACGTTTACATCTTAGCACTAACTAGTGTCGTGGGTGTGCTGCATGGTAGGCGGTAGGCAGATTGTGTTCCTACTTGAACATGCTAAACATCAACAAAAGGTAATGCTTGCATGATTTATTTGCTGTGTTTAATTATTGTGCCGTACAAAATATATGATATACGACCTATTTCTCTTGGAGGCCTTTATTCATCCCATGAACGCAGTGCTCGAAAGGCAGCATAAAGGAAAGCAAGGAACTAGTGGCAAACAAGATAGTGTAACTGCTGGTAGTCTGAATATCGGTTGGTCTTTTTAGGTACATTTCGCAGCATGAAAATATTTTTTAAATTTACTTGTCGAATCTGTTTACATAAACATATAAAACATTTCTCACCAAAACCAAAGGCTTTGGTTCTAAAAAAACACACAATTTTAATGTAATAGGCTTTTCTGCATTTAAATGCGTGGAGGGCTTTTAGGCTTTTAGTGACGCACCACATCTGCATAATCACGTCTTTCTTTTTGTGGTATTATTCGGAATTTTACTAAAGAACAAGAAGACTCGAAGCCAGCCAACTGACTGCTACACAGTATTTTAAACTTCCGTGGGGCGGTCTCATCTGCTGGCACTAGAGCGCTAGGCAGTACAATCTCTCGGCTAGTTTAATTCAGCCCCCTTCTCAACCCAACGTTGTAAAACGAGGAATAGACATCTCTTGTGCTGGCTTCAAATTTTTTAAGACGCGGGAGCAACAGCTGAAAACTTGCTTCTGAAAGCAAGTTGAGAGGTTTAAGGCAAGAGGTGCTCGGTGGATATCACTGTTTATATAGCCTAGAAGTTGGAAATTACAATTAATGGAGAAGGATTCTTCCTCACAGATGAGCCGCAGCAAAAAAAGCAAGTCGCGGTTGGGACACATGTTCACAGGTTTTCTCGCAGATTAGAAAACATTAAAAGAGTACATTTAACGAAAAATAGTTTTTTTTTCAGTATGAACATATTGAGCAGAGTTTGTTGTATATGATGCATCATCGCAGTTGAGGCCTATCTAGGGGACTTCCTATTAAAAAGTCGCATGGTGGACCGGCATTGTGAATCTCTTGTGTGAAAAAAGCCCCATTTCAACCGATTCATTCCTGCTCTCAGGGAAGTGTATGTCAAAAGAAACTTCAAAGCGTAGTGCCTTCCCTCTTGGTAAAGTACTTGACCTAGCCTCCATTCCAGCGCTTTGTTGTCTGGACGTGTTTTGCCTTGACCAAGATTTCATACTGCTTCCTGAGGACTGTGTAAATAGTTCGTGTTTTGAGACATTATTGTACTGCGCCACTTGTCAAGGAGTGAACGGGGCAACGTAGACACAGCAGTCTCGACTGCGGATATCCGGTAACGGGTGACAACGCAAGGCTGAACGTACATAAAATACCGGAGGCACCGCGGCAACTGTGTGCTTAAGGCAGTCAGGTGACCGGTAACCATGACTATTTCCACGCGCCCGTTCCCAGCAGGGCCGGAAGAAAGCTGCTGCGCCGCAGGGAATTAGCGCCTGGTGGAAGCCGACTTTGCGGCCTATTGGAATTCACATATCCATACAATTTCACACATCGGATGATCGGGGATTTCATTCATAGATGCCACACACAATTTCAAAGGGATCAATGTCTTTTGACTGTATTAAACTTGCGTTGTTGTCCTTAACTCTATGGTCTTTATGTCCCAGGGGTTGGCATCGAGATGCTTTTATTGTGGACCGCTAAATACTTATCTGCTGCTGCGAATAATTCATGCAAGCATGAATTCAAAAGCAGCTTAGGTAACAGCTGCATGCTACGCGCTGGATTCATGTAGATAATACTGCGTATACTGGCGGTTTTGCTTTCGAAGCAAGAACAGAAAGCGTGTTCAGGCACAGAATGGCCTTCAGACATGCATGTACGCAGATCAAAATATGGATCACGAACACTGCATTTTAACTATCGGCGCCGTCCTGGATGGTTCGGCGATCCCGCTTTGACAGCTCTCAAAAACCTGGAAATAGCCCACGCACTTTCACGGCTTCCATTTGAAACAATAGTTCAGTGAAAAGTTTAATAGCGTAGCAAGACAAAGCTCCAAATAAACCTAAGGACCCGCGTTCAGTTATTGAGGTAGTACACTCACCTCTTGTTTGGCTTCTTCGCTGAACTTATCTAGCACGTAAACATAACCTACAATCTCCGCCATCCCTTCCTTCAACAGATTTACACACTCTCTCCATCTCTCATTTTCAGAAGAGGACCCCAAAAATACAGACGTGGCGTTTCGGAAGGCCTTCGATCCGTATCCAGCCAGGCTGACCATAACCCTGAAGCCCGCGTAGTTAAACAAATCCACCCTGCAATGAAAGAGAGAATTGAATGTTTCTGTGAAAAAAAAATATTTTTCCTCCTGCCCACTGACTTCGTCAGGGCACAAAATGTGTCTACTATTTGCACTTGCGGAAATCCCCACTAAATTTTATTTAGCTGTGATAGGCTAATATGCTAAATAAGGTCTATTTCATGTGCACATTCGAATACTGCTGCAACACATTTTTGAGCTGCTTATGTAGAGGGGTCTTTTCGCGAATGCAACAGCCGTTTTGGCGTTCAACTAAAAAAAAAGGTGATAGCTAGTTGCCACCAACTAATAATTTTGGTTTTTCCTTCTGCAGGCCACTTTACATAAGAGTGTGGCTTGTGTAGAATTTTGTTTACTCTACCTGTTGACTAGGAATTCAAATACGAGACAAAAAGTGCACTCGGGGCGAGGAAAAAATGGATCTGCCCATCTTCCTTGGGCCCAGCCTCCATTACGCGGTTAAGGAGGTGAGTGTGCGAGCTTTATGTTTTTAGAACATGCGTCGGTGACGCCAGTGTCGAATTATTAATACCGAAGATTGTACGCTATATACTGTTTTGTCGAACTTATTTTTTTCTGGCAACACTGCGAATTAGCCCCAGAACACTTCTTCTTTGACCAGGGCGCGTTTCTGGAACAAGTAATTACCTCAGAGATAAAGAGAAGCATCAACCGGAACCGGCGCCTTATCGAACACTGCGCGGAATGCCTCGCATGCCGCCCTGCCTTATCAGAACCAGCGTGACACGACTCGTCTGCACTGGAGCAGCCCTTTTCAAACGTCGCGCCATTGATACCAGAAACGCTTTGGTGCACGCATCACCATCAGCACACATGGTAGTTTGTAAACGGCAAAACAGTGTATTGTAGCATTCCGCCTCCATCGAAATGCGACCGCCGCGGCCGGGATCGAAACAGGTTCTTTCGGGTGAGCAACCTACCTCCGTAACCGCCAAGCGGCGGCTAGCTGCAGACAATAATCTTTCTAAATGTTGTGGTCCGCAGTTCGGTATCTGGGGGTGTACTCCTGCTGAGTATTCTGGCGACGCATGGAGGCGGAAGTCACTCACATAACTGGGGGTCTCATTAACTGTCCATTAACACAGTGCTCATTACTACTCGGTGTTTCAGCGAACACTTTCAAAAATTTTCAAAGAATGGCTTTCTGGAGTAAAATAGGGTTATTGTGGCGTAGTATTGCCAGTGTTGGCGGACACGAGCAATCCGGTGAACTGTCTTAAGTAGTAAGCTCGTTAACTAATTTATATTAATTAACTTTTTAACTAATAGAGTAAGGCACCTAGTTGCATTTAGAGACCTGTAGCCGGTCGTTAGTAGTACCCATATCAGTGTTTAAGAATTTCGAAAACACAATTACCCTTGACTCTCTGGCTTGACAAAGTATGGCTTTTTTTCTTGTTACGTGAACAGAAGGGGTCGCTTTGCCTGCATGCTTTCAAAAGTGCATATATTTTCGCGCGATGCAGCCAAATTTTTGTGAGCCACAGTGACGAGTGCAATCTCATTTTCGAAATTCTCAAATCTGATATGGCTATTACTAACGACCGGCTACAAATTTCGAATTGCAACTAGGTGCCTAAATCTAGTAGTTAAAAAGCTAATTATTAAAAATCGGTTAACGAGCTTATCACTTAAGATGTTTCACGAGTTTTCTGGTGTCCGCCAACACTGGTACCACTATACCGCAAAAGCCATATTTTTACACTAAAAACCTATCTTCGAAAATTTTTGAAAGTTTTCGCTGAAACATCCGGTATAAAGAACACCGAATGAACACGAAAGGAAAGTAATTGAGCTAGAAATAGAATAGGTTTATTTTCAGTTTGGGTGGAAATCGAAGCCAGGACCTTGGGATTGCGACAGGAGCACGCTACCCGTAGGCCTGGAAGGCTCCTTGGTTCAAGCTGAATAAAGGTGGACCTAGTGAATGCGTTGTGGTCTTTTGTTTAGTGAACTACCTCAGGGACATGTACTGGAGCGTGCATGAGTAATCATAAGTATGCTAATTCCGAATTAGGTCGCTGCGTGAGTGCTGAGTAGGCGACGCGAACAAGATCCGATAACGCTATTGTTTTTCTGCTCTAAAAGGCGAAGCTTAAGCGTCCCCCAAGTTTTTTACTTAAAGAGTGGACGACCCTGGCCGTAGGAAATTAAAAGAAACGCGCCAATAGCCGAGCTGTTTTAAGGCCACACACTCTTTAAGTTTGATCATCTAAGGGGCCCAGTTTCGAGACCCTATGATGCGTAAAATTCCTAAGGGTGTATTTTATTTTCGGCGATTTTTTAGTGGTGTGGACAGATGGACGGATAAAATTTTGCGGACATGTCAGGACGGAAACGTAGGCGGTGATTGCATTGCTGCACTAATATCTCTGTCTCATAGAGTGTTGCAGTAATCTGTCGAGGTGCTACCAAACAAGCAGCACTAAAACCCTTCAAGACGCAAGTCGTTTGTTGCAAGCATAATCGAAATGATCTCGAAAGGAGATAGTAAGCAAGTAGACTTCTTTCTTACGGGTTTGCAGTTTGAAGAAATTGTGTCAACTTGTAATAATAGTCCAAGGCATAATGTTCTATAGTTTCGTTATCGGTCAACGTGATGTTTGCCACAGAGAACTCCTTGTTCAGCAAATTCTTAAGAGGGAACTGAAAGGAAAGAAGAAGTTATGTAGGAAGCAGGTCGCTAAATATACCTTAAACCAGTTATCTGTTGCACATTAATATTGAAGACATGTCTAAAATGAGTTCACCATCACCTGAATATCTATTGCTGACGTTTTGATGTAAACGAATACGAAAAAGTTGAAGTGAGGCAAGTGTACATTATATGCTGCAAAGCAGAGGTCATAAAACTGCTTTTAATAAATTTAATTATCGTGACAATTTCAGCTGAATCGCCTTATGCGGTGCGTAGCTCCCTCAGAAGGAGAGTAAAGTAAGCTCTCATTTCTCCTTGTACTTAAACGCTTCATCATCATCATCGTCATCATCACATGCCGTTACGGCGTGGCCTATGTACATGAACGTCTTGCCGGTATCTGTGGAAGCGACAGTATATAACCAATGTATCCCACCACTGCCCACGGATGACGGCGAAACCTTGAAAGTATAAAAGGTGGCATATTCGAAGGCAACGCCAGGCAGAATCGTATGCCGAAAACATGCATTGGTGTTAGCTCTTACAATACATCAGTGCTATCGCGACAATAACGTCTGTCTTGTGATGGTGTGGTGGCCTCCCAATGTACGAAACTATCTGAAGTGAACTCGTGCCCACTTCTTGCATCTTTGGCGCCTGATCTTGCTCGGCGGCGACGTAGAGCAAATCCTGGGCCGATGATGAACGCCCAGGAATAGAAGCTGGATTCCGTCTTTGATGCCGTTCAACGTCTTGAGTCTAATAGCACCAGTATTCTTGAGGCTGTTAATAAGGCCCTTCTCATTTATATCGGCCCAAAACTGATATAGATCAATTGAGCAAACGCGTTCATGAATTTGAAGCAAATGTTGAGTCTCTCTTCTAAGCAGGCTGTAAGCGATGGTGTTGGTAATTTGTGCAAATTAGAGCAAAAAAATTGACGATCTTGAAAACAATTCCCGGCGGTCTAATTTGCTGTTCTATGGCATCAAGGACACTGATAAATGTGAATCTTGGGAAACTTCTAAACAGCTCTTGACTGATTTCTGCAGTCGCGATGTTGAAATCACGGTTGGTTCAATTCAGCGTGCTTATCGCCCAGGACGTCTTTCCTCGGATAAGACCCGGCCCATCATCGCGAAATTTAACAGCAGTAAAGAAAATGAAAGCGTGCTTAGTAATGGGTACAAGTTAGAAGATTCCGGCTTTAGTATTTCTCGCGATTATTCTGCTGCCGTTCGCGAAAAGCGCAGGAACTTGCTGAATTTTTTTTAAAGAGACGAATAAAGAGGGGGACAAAACTAAGCTTCTATTTGACAAACTACACTTCAACAAAGATATATATCAGTGTGATCGCAACACGAGCGGTGCTGTTTTTATCTCCCGTGCCACAAGTAAATGAGATCCTTTAAGCGGTTCTTCAACTCGCCTTCTTTCATCTTCGGTTCCACCCTGTTCCGAGCGTTCAGTTAAGTTCGCTTCTTTTCTTTACACTAACATCAGGATCGTCGTTCCTAAAACCGCTGCTCTTTATTCCTTCATTGACTCTAATTCTGCCTCGATTTTTGCCTTAACGGAAACATGGTTACACGATTCTATTCCTGACAGTAGTACTCTGCTGAGTGAATCTTGGTTTAATCTTTTTCGTTGCGACCGGAAGTTCCGGAGAAGAGGCAGTGTCCTCATTTCAATAAAAAAAGAATTGTTCCTATACCCGTAACAGTCACCTCCTTCATTGAGAGTGTGTTTGTTTCTCTGAAATGCGGCATTACTAACCTCAAAATTTGAGTGATTTACCGACCTTCTGACATGTGTGATGGTTTTTCTGAAGAATTACATCGCCTATTTGGTGTAATGTGTGCGCGTTTCCCGAATTCTGTTTTGCTTGTTCTCGATGACTTGAATTTTCCTAACATCAAGTGGGATATGTTGTCTGCCTCTACTATTGACAAAGAAGCTCATGCCTTCATACAGACGTTTGTTGACTTTTCATTATGCCAAACTATTTCTAAACCTACTCGGTCACTGGTGCAATCCTCAAACAGTGTGGATCTCTTCCTAACCAGTGAGTGCAATATTTGTTCAGATGTCGTTCATCATGAAGGGCTTTCTGATCACGACATTATCACCGGGCACATCAACTATCTGTTCAGCGAAAAAAAAAACTGTTGGAAAAAACGTAAGATGCTACAACAGGGCTGACTTTCTCAAAATGAACTCCGAATTTACCACCTTCTCAGTGCAGTACCTTTCTGATTGGTGCTCTCATTCTGTTGAGGAGAACTGGATGTTGTTCCAAACTACACTTACAAACCTCATCAGTCAGTGCATTCCACTTATATCAATAAAGTGCAACCCAAGTGCATCCTGGTTTGATCACAGACTTTGTAGCGCTAATAATAAGAAAAAAAACCGTCGGTACAGACAAGCCAAAACGCATAGAACTACTCATTCACTTGACAGGTATAAGCAAAGCGATAAAGAATACCATATTTTGCTAAAAAACACCGCAGTTAATTCTTCAGCAATGTTTTGCCAACAATAATCACCAATAACCCACGACGATTCTGGCGCGTTATTTATTCCCGCAGTTCTGATGACATTATTTTTAATGACTCGAATAACATTCCAATTCCTGCATCCGAATGTGCACAGATGTTTCTTTCAGCATTCTCATCTGTATTTACTTTTGAAGACATCACTTCAGCTCCCAGCCTTGATCGATTTCTTGAGGTTTCTATGCCCCAAATAGTTATTTATGACGAATGAATTAAAACCCTCCTGAATAATGTCAACTAACTTCTAGCTCTGATCCTCTAGGCTTTAACAGGAAGATTCTTAAAAACATCTCTGTAGCATTTATCCAGCATTGTCACCACTATTTTCTGAATCATTATCATCTGGATCGATTCCTAGCGATTGGCGCTTAGCTAAAGTAATACCCATGTTCAAATCTGGTGACCACTCTAATACTATCAAATATTTTACAATATCCTTAAATAGAGCACTATATCTAATTTCATAGAACATGTTGTTTACAGTAATATTATCAGCTATCTTGAGCACCACGACATCATAATCAAATACCAGCTTGGATATCGAATGAGTTTCTCATGTGACACTCAACTTTCCGGTTTCACTCACGACCTTTTTTCATCAGCGGACGCAAGCAAACAAGTCGATGCGCTATTCCTTGACTTTTCTAAAGCGTTCCACCGGGTCCCCTATCAGAGATTTTTGCTCAAACTAACCCACTTGAACATTCATTCTAACGTTATTGCCTGGGTTAAGGCTTTTCTTGCAGGTCGATCCTAGTTCATTTCTGTCAATAATCATCTTTCTCCCTCCTCCCCTGTTTCGTCCGGCGTTCCGCAGGGAGCAGTTCTGGAGCCTTTATTTTTTGTAATCTTCATAAAAGACTTATCCACTTGCGTATCATCCAAAATCAGATTATTCGCTGATGATTGTGTTATATACCGTAACATCCCTAATGACTCTAACCGCCAATCTTTGCAAACTGATTTAGAATCCATTAGCAACTGGTGTTCATCTTGGATAATAACCCTCAATTCCTGTAAAACAAAACTTCTCATTCACTCGCCCGTCATGCCGCATCCCGACATCTTACACTCTCCTTAATAGCCCGGTTGAACTTTCTGCTTCCGAAAAGTATTTGGGACAACATCTTCAATCTAATTTAACATGGAATTGTCATCTCAGCCAAATTCTGGCAGCTGATAACCGCTCTCTTGGTCGTCTAAAACGTAATCTTAAACAAGCGCCTTTTCACCTAAAAAAAAAACAGCTCACGTTACCTTAATACGGCCTAAAATCGAATATGCGTTGGCCATCTGGGAGCCGGATCAACTATACCTTATAGATAGGCTGGAATCTTTTCAAAGCCGTGCCGTTAGATTCAATTTTTCAAATTATTCTTGTAATTCTAGCGTCACCGCACTAAAGGCTCGAGCCGAACTTGATATGCTATCACATCGTCACAATCTAGCATCAATGGCTCTTTTTCATAAACTTTACTATCTTGTTCTGCTGCATGACGATTTTTTTCAGTCAACTGAATATTTTTTTTCTACGTCGCGACCACTCGCTGAAAGCTAAACGCATATCATGCCACACTTCGTTTGCGAACTCTTTTATACCTCCTACTATAGTCGACTGAAATTATATACCATCACACATCGCTTCGAAAGGAACCTTATCAAGTTTCAAGATCTACTAACCCAAATGTCTGTCTAACATTAGTTATTGATTGTACCATATGCTGCATTCAGCTGTATATTTATTTTGTTTTGTTCCAGTGGTTATTTTAAGTCTCTAATGCACTATCTGTTCTCTTTTCGTGTGAATTGCAATATATATTACAGGTTATTTTTTGTTTTCTACTTGTTCTTTGTCCTGTATTTATATGTTGCACCTTAGTCCTTGCACATTTTTTGTTTTGCATTATTGTGTGTCAGTGCTACCCCGTATGTAATACCCTGGACTGAGGGTATTTGGGGGTTTATTAAATAAATAAATAAATAAATAAATAAATAAATAAATAAATAAATAAATATTACAGGCTGCGATTCAACGTCACCGAATGCCACGCAATTGCCCCGGATTCAATGAGTGCTAAGAAAAGATACAAAAATGCAAAGGCCCGCTAGCTTCGCACGCTCCCACTCGATGTGCAGAATGTCGTATTATGCGCACCAAGTTGAGAATCGTGAGCTCCCCTTTGAGCTAAGTTACTCTCAGGGGCTTGAAATCTCAGCATACACAGGTGAAGTTGGGAAGGCATATGGCTGGTTATGTATACCCGAAGTTATAGCGGAGAAATCGGGGTCGAAATGATGTGATAGTTGCGCTCAGCTGTTTGCTAGACGTGCGAACTTAAAGAAAACAATCATTCTCATCTTTCAGTTGTTTGCAGCATATACTCATTCCGTAGGATATGCCCATTCTTAAGTGTACTGAGTTCGCCACTAAAATTGAGTGAGTGGTATTGGTTTTGAATTGATTTTGCAATATCGCCATTCTCAAAACCTTAAGGTATATCAAATTAAGTCTCACGTAAATGCTTAGTTTGTTTATCACTGTATTCATTGTGAGGGTGAAAAGGCCATGGCATTTGCAGAAAAACATTGAAAGTAGCTGTTTTCTAAAATGCTGAAGATAAATGACGGAGTTCACTAGTGTCAAGTATCGAGCAAAACATTTTCGATGGCAAATTCAAGGAATATTTTAATTTAGTACTTACAGTCGAGAAATTTCTTTGAAGGGAACCGATGGTAGTCTTTACGTATATTTTAGAAAGATCCCGCCTCTCTTCGGAGCCTGTGGTGAGCTGTAAACGTTGAGTGAAAACATTTCTTTAATTCAACTAGCACACCTGCAAACCAGGCGTGTACACATGCTGCGGCACACAACGTTATCCAATACTGTAAAAAATGGTACATAATGCCGGAACTAATGTGGAACAGCATTTTTATCAGTCTCTTCGACCAAGGAGTATTTTCACTTGAAATCTTCGTAGTTCATTTGTTGAGATTACCTAGCGTTTTTTGAAATCATTGAGGATAATGTTCCAGGAAATAAGTAGTAGAGGATAAAAAATATAAAATTGGCACCAGCACTGAAAACCTCAAATTATTTAGACAGCATATTCTACGTTCTAAAGCGCTATTAGGAATTCGGGACAGCTCTAAGCTAGAGACGCTAAGGCTTAAGGCCTGTAGTGCTTCAATGGGAGATGTGGCGCTGTTTGGTATAACTAATCGTACAAATATCGAACAGAGTTCTCCCACGGGGCTTGTGTTCTAGGCAACATGCCGCACATGCCAAAGAAAGCCGCGTCTCGATGCCCCGACTACCATTTGTTCTAAAACTATCCAGAATTTAAGCCACGGTCTTCTGTGGAAACGACCAAAATTTACAGCCATTTTGAAGGATAGAAGCACTATTTTTGGAGAATCTACCGCTCGAATTGCTTTTTTGAGTGGCTTGAAATAAAACAGGGAATGGGTTCTCTATTTCTTAAAGCAGTTTTTCGCAAGAAACCAATACAGTTCCCAAAACTGACATTTTAAAAACACGAAAACCGCACCTCACGCTGTAAGGATATAAGTAAATGCCTCAACACGCACTCATACGACGCGCCACAGCCGTGTGTTCTAATCCTGCTTCGTACAAGTAAACAGTAATCAGAACGAACCTGCGTTGCCGCCTTGCGTATTTCAATGCGTTAGCTTTAGAACTATTACGTCGGACAAATCTGTCCGTCCGTCTCAAGTCTCTGTTCGCAGGCGGCAAAGCAGAGAGATAGAGAGAGAAATTTCCACTCCACTTTCAGAGGAGGGAAGTGGAAGAAGGAAGACCATAGAGGGTGGGAAGCGAGGGCTGGGGTGTAGAAAAGTGAAGAGGGAGAACGTCACATATAAAAAAATAGTGTAAAATAAAATTATGAAGGAAAGAGGTGTGAAGAAGACGACGTGGATTAACCGAAGAATAAAGAAGACGAAGAAGAAGCATTCAGTTAGGTGGAGAGAGACGATTGGTGGAGAAGAGAAGACGACAAGGCTTACGTGGACTAACGCCAAGGCTATAAAAGGACGAGTGAGAGCGAGGCACAGGGGGGGGGGGGGGGGGGAGAACAGAGAAGCGGAGGCTCCGGCGGGCCAGGGACACGTCGGCTGGAAGAGAGAGACGCCGGCTGCTGCTCCGGTGAGCTCGCGTTCTACGGCTTCGCATCGTGGACTTCCTGAGCCGTGCCTGAGCCCGTTCCGGGGAGTCAACGGAGGACGCTATTACCTGCTACGGCCAGGTGTCTCCAGCGCTGTTGCCACCCACCCCGGTGGTGCCCCCAACGCTAACAACACCGGCATCACCTCCACGGGCGCTTGGACCGGGAGGTGATGCCGACGCAGCCAGCGACGCAGCCAGCGACGCCGCCAGCGACGCCAGCCCAAGCACGTCGAACGGCGCCTCGACGCCGACTATTGGATCCATACAACGCCGCAGCCGCACCGAACCAACAGTGACCACGAACGCCAACCGCTAACAGTAGAACGCTAGTAGTAGACGCTAGTAGCAGTGTTTCCGTGTCGTTTGTAATGATAGTCTGTGTTTTGTGCTAGTATTTGTGCTAGCTATTTACTTGCAGTCAACGTTCTTTAACTGGGAAGGAAAACCCTACCTTCAGAAAGAAGGGATATGCATCGGGTCGTGCATAGCGCCAATTCTGAGTAATCTGTTTTTAGCAAAACTTGACAACGCTGTTTCCAGCCACCTTGACAGCTTGGACGTAATCAAGGTCTTTAGATTTGTTGATGACTTTTTTATTCTTTTTAAGTGTGACCAAGGCTCACTTGAGTCAAAGGCTCATAACATTTTAACTACCATGACAGAACATTTTAAACCGCTTGTTTTAACATGCGAATTGCCCATCGATAACTCCATTAGATTTTTAGATATTAACTTCACCTTTCACGCTCATCACATATGCTGGGCCTACCAGCCGCGAAGCAACAAGCCGATGCTGCCATATCACTCCGCTCATTCAAAACTGATAAAAAGAGGTATTGTCAATTTATGTTTTCGAAATGCTCTCCAGAAATCTTGTCCGCACATGATGACCGATAGTTTTCAAGAGCAGTCCAATAGGCTTACTGATGCCGGATACCCCTCCCATGTTCAAGTTTCTGTTGCGGAAAAACTTGTTAAGAGAATGAAACCAGACAATCAATGTAATCCAAACCCAGTTCCTCATGAACGAAAAAACCTTGTTGTATTGCCGTATCTACACAAGATTTCCCACAATTTAAAAAGAATTGGTCAACGAGCGAATGCGACCGTCGTGTTCTCGGCGCCGAAAAAACTTGCAACATTGTGCAAACTGGGAAAAACCAACCCCAACAAAGCGCGCGGATGCGCAACTAGGCACCAGAAGCCCTACGTCACGTGCGATGAAGGTGTTGTATATCAAATTCCCATGTCATGCGGGAAACACTATATCGGCCAGACGGGGAGATGTCTGAACGAGCGCCTAATGGAACACGCTCGCAACGTCAGAAACGGGCAAGGCGGATCGCTAGTTGACCACATTCTCGCATGCAAGTCAAAATCCTGTAAGCCTTTCTTTGATAAAAGCCTTGTGATAGGAAAAAGTAGAGAAAGGTTAACGCGCGAAATCATTGAAGCCGAAAAGATAAATAGGTCAGGATGCTCGTGTGTTAGCACACCTTCCATTCTCCTCTCAGATAAAGAGCTCGTTTTTCTAAGAAATCGATACTGTTCGCACGTGTGATTACTGTTTTCTGGTGTATAAATGTGATGCTTCAGGAGAATAAAATTTGTTGGAAGTTAGCGCTCGTGGTGTTCGTCTCTCGTCTCTTGTGTCCTCGTCTTTTGCTGCGCTACAGTGTATTGGTAGTATTGTTTTGCGTTGTAGTGTGTGTGTCATGTAGGGTGTATTAAATGTGCGTCTGTGTGGGTACACCTGTCGCCCAGTCCATTCTTTCGGTCCGAGTATTATTCGGGGAGATCCGTGACAGAGATCCCTCCATTTTCAGGGGAGAGGCAAAGTTGGGGAGGAAGACGAAGACAGGGTGTGAGGGGACGGGTGGTGGGTGGGGGAAAGTGGAGAGGGGGTACGGCGTGTCACACTGTGATTACCCGACTGCATCGGGAGATTAAAGCGGCGGTACGGAGTGTTACATGATGATTGACGCATTGGATCTTGTGACCGGCCCGCACGGTCTCAACCCATCAGCGGCAGCGGCTGCTCCGTCCGGGGAGGACATTGATTCCTGACGCACACTGTGCCGCACGAATGGCAAATCGTCCGTAATTTTTTATTTGAAGAAATGTACAGCCGTTAGTTTCTGGTCATGTGGCTATTATAGCCAAACAAATGAAATAGACCGCTGTCCCGGATTCTGGGTAAAGTAAAGTGCGTAAAACACCAGGAGCCGCATGTATACTGTCGCTAGCACGCAATTTGGAAGCCACGCCAATGACTATTATATAGAATTGATGTCCGGCGCGGGAACAAAACAGCATTAGTGGCGCGAAACCCGCAAATTCATTATATCTTTTAGGGTACTCCACCGTTTGTTAAACCTACGTATACAGCTTCTTTCGGACATTATAAGAGCATATACGAGGGTAAACAGTAATAGTATTTGACAATACTAATCTACGCAGTTGCTTACAGAGGCAGACATGGTATGTCATGCTACACCAGCGAAACAACAATGAGAACGGTGCAGAAAAAGAGATGGCGCCAGACTGAAATAATCTTTCGACGTCAAAATTGCCAGTTGGAGGCACCTAGCACGCCATAAACTGACCTAAAGAGAGAACCTGCGAGTTCATTAGATCAACACACTAGTGAAAGTAGGTGCGTGGGAGCCGAGCAGCTGTGCTGGTCTGCATCTAGTTGTTGTGGGTGGATTCAAAGTTATATGAAGCTAAAGTACGCCTCCTCATGCGCATATACTCACCGAGAGGCTCCCAGGCGTCTTCCTGCGGTTGGAAGTTTTCATCTGCATTCCTATGTATTGCTATGCGCTTTCCTTGGACTACAGCTCCTTAGGCGTGGCATATACCTGCTTCTTATAGCATTTTGCTGATAAGCTGCGTAACACGGGGACATGCAAAGACGGGGAAGCGCGGCGAGATTCTGGATGTCAGGCTGCATAATTAAAATGAATATGCGACTGATTTCCTGGTCTGTACCTATCCCAAAGCACATGCTTGTTTAGAGGAACTCAAGAAGCGTTCTTGCATTAAGAAAATAGAAATGCCTGCCTTCAAGTTCGCAATAGAGAGATAAACCTTAAGTAGATAAATGAGACTGCTTATTTTTAAAACTTAGTGAAGTAAGTAAACAGGACTAAGAATTATCCCTGCGTTTTTTGTAGGCAAAACTTTATAGCTTTCTATACGGCGTTTGCGTAGGAGGCCATAGCTTTTCCTGGAGTAAACTAAACACAATAGCGTTAAGGCTCCCGTTCTGCAGAAAATCCGGCGTCGTTGTCGGCGTACAGAGTAACAATACCAGGAGAAGCAACATAGGAAGGCTGCCTAGGTCACGTGACCTTGTGGCGTCTTCACAACCTGCCCACAGGGTAGTGAGCAAACTGAGAACCGTGGTAGGTGGCACTTAATTTAATGGCTGGTCCCGAGAGGTTGCCCGGGAAGAGCAAGCTGGGTTTCCAACTCGATTAACCTTGTTTTACCTACGTACTGGCCACGTACTTTCGGCTTCAAGGTCTGCACCTGTCCTGGCCGACGCAAATACCTGTTGCTATGCTCGAGAAGCCACGTACCAGCTAAAACTGCTCTTGGTTTTCCTGGTAAACTTTGCGATACTGCTAAAGATTACCTTTCTGCATATTAATTTTTAGACCCACCATTCTGCTCTGCCTGTCCAGGTCAACGACTATGATATGCAGTTCGCCCGCTGGGTTAGTAAGCAAGGCGATGCCATTAGACAGGAGCAAGTTGGCAAAATATTCTTCGTGAATTTTCATCCCAACTTTTCTAAGCCTAGCCTACCGAATATCGTGTGTAAATAGGCGATGAATATCATTCCAGAGATCGTGTCTGCCAGCCTGACTCTCTTGCCGTTTGGGGTTTTATTACTTTCTCCCTGGACGACTTTGGTGGCTGTGAAGCTGGTATAGACAATTTCCAGTTTGTTTACATATGACTCTTTTACACCCTGATTGCGCAATAACTGAATTACTACTGAGGTTTCTACCGACTCAAGGGCTTTATCTTAATCTATAGAGAACATGATATGAAGGGGGGGGGGGTATGCATGCTCTGCGTATTTATCTTTCACCTGATTCGCGGTGTGAATATGGTAATTGCTGAGCAGCCATTACGCAAATCAGCCTGGTCCTTTGGTTGACAGAAGTGTAAGTATGTAGAACTCTTACTTGGGATATTTCGTTCATGCTTGAAGATTTACTGAAAACGTCGTGACGAACGAGGACAAAAGTAGAACACACAGGACAGGACCAGGCGCTGATCCTTTGGGAGTTCGTCGCACCGTTTTCATTACATATTCAAGAAGTGTACTGTTCCTCTGATTCTATTAGCGAACACCTTAGCAGATACCTTGCAGGAAAGGGACAATAATCTTATCTGTCTGTAATTTTTCAAGTTCTTGTTGTCTCCTTTTTGTTATATTGAGATAATGTTAGTGCTATTCAAAAATTCTGGCACACTCGAGGTCATGACACATTGCGTATACAAGTTTAATGATGAAAAATAGCGCAAAGGGAAGACGAAAGACGGACAGGACGACGCAGACGTCTTCCCTTCGCGCTATTTTCTATTAAGTAATTCAACCAACTTGGCCAAATTTCGGTGTACATGGTGGCCAGTTTTTCTAGCAAAATCTCCCCACCGTCCTTCAGCAGAACTGCTGTTACCTGATCCTCACCACTTGCTTTCTGACTTTGCACTGCTTGTAAGGCTTTCTTTAACTATTCATTACAGTTTGATGTTCAGGAACTCTGCACTTCTAGTCTCTAAACACGTCATCTGATTTTCGCCTTGAAGGAGTCTTGACTTTTTTGATCAGATCTATCGAATGATTACAGAACTTACCAGTATCCTGTTCAACTACCCTAACGCCGACTTTTACTGCTCATACCGCAGTTATGTTTTTCATATTATCATTCACCGCCTGAACACTAAGGTTGCTTTCTTCGATTAAGGCGGAACATCTGTTATGTAGCGAGATCCTGAGTCCCTCTACATTTCTCTTGACTTGTTGATGGGTGTCTTCCTTCCTCTTCCACGTGCAATTCGGGTTCTTTCGTATGCGGCAGAAAAAGTACTCATGATCCGTATTTTTTTGGTTCTGTGAGCTCCTCTAAGAAATCTCTGCTAACTCCAATTAATACACTGGTCGAAATAATGTGAAAGCCTATGAATTTGCTAACATGCAGTTAGTGATAAATCCAGAAACACGACTGTGGATATTTTTTTGTCTTAATTGATCGTATTGTGAGCTCTTGATTCCTTAAAAACTTTTTCATGTCGACAGGAAAGTAATCTTATATTTTTGGACTAAGAATGTCACGTTCGCTTCTGTAATGTTAATGTACAGACATGCGTACT
Organism: Amblyomma americanum; assembly: GCA_030143305.2. Classification (NCBI taxonomy): domain Eukaryota; kingdom Metazoa; phylum Arthropoda; class Arachnida; order Ixodida; family Ixodidae; genus Amblyomma; species Amblyomma americanum. The sequence goes on along the minus strand of JARKHS020010991.1, from coordinate 87,288 downwards.
AATTTTTAGACGCATACTTGAGAAACAGCTTCTCACACCGACATGTTTTTTCAGCACATATGTCATGCTCCTACTTCACGAAGACTTCTGTAACACCTGCTTTAGCTGAGTATCATTTGTGAAAAGGAATTTTGCGCTGTCCTTTCCGCTCAGTTTTCCGCGAGCAACTGCCACTCCGAAGCCTTGTCAAAGAATTAGTGCCTCAAAGTTGTAGCTTTGTCATTACTTTGCGCTACGAAGTATTTTTTTCCTACTCAAAGCCCAGGATAGTAAGCAATGGCAAAGTGATGACAGTTTTCTAGACCACTTTAGGTGCGCACCTCCTCAAACATTCCATTTCTTGCCTTGGTGACTGTATTTAAACTCAACAACCAGCCCTTGCACAGGCGAACACCATCCCTTAGCTGCTAACCCTGCTCCGTGCTTTTTTACACGAAGCTGATCTCGTACACAAGTAACGCCTTCAGCGCTCTAGGTGTGTACTTTTTCATCTATGTGCGCCCAACCTGTTAAATGCCTGAATTCGCCGTGAGTACGCGGTGCTAAGTACAACTGACTTGGCCGCTGACATGAACCTCTGGATCCTCTTACGAGAAACTCCTGTCTTTACTTGGACACGGGAAGGTCGGACGCCAGATTAATACGGTAATTAAAATCCTTCCCCATTTCTGGACCTTTGGTTTCAACAGATATTCAAAAAGTCTTACTTTTATGAATTTAAAAAGGAAAACGTTTGCAAGCAATTACAGGTGTTAATGGGTTTTGCATGATTGCATAAGTTACACGAGTCTGAAGTCTTGAAAAAATGATTTTACCACTTCCGCCTTAAATTGACGCAGAAACAGACGAACTCAGAGTATAGAAGTGTTTTCTTACATTGGCCAACTGTTGCTCAAAACTTAGTACTGCGCCCGCAACTTGCTCCAACTCCGATGGCAAGGCGGTTGGTTTCACGAACTTTATGGCTTCTTTAATGATGTGCTTGTAGATGCCTTCAATTCCATCGTTTTCGCTGCTATTTAAGTTTAGGAGCGTGTCTCTGTCCAGGAGTTGAAAACCGATTTGGTCGACCTGGAACAAAAGAAACAAAATAAATAGTTGCGGAGAAGAATATATTATTGCTTTAAATAGTATATTGAATACTGATTTTTCGGCATTAGCATTCATCTTAAATGACATAATCCACAAGAAAAAGAACCCTCGGACATTAGCATCAGTAGAACATTTTGCAGCAATTTGTGGGCCTCTGTGACATCGAGGCAGTTTACAAAAACTAGCATTATGATTTTCATCAGCGGTAGTTATGTGAGAATTTGGACAGAAGGCAGTAATTTACAAAGCAAGCATTTTTGTTCCTACGATAATAAAGCACTGCACAGGCAATTTTGGCAGTTATTGTGTTGAACCTTTTCTACGCAACACTTCGTTTTGGCTCCCAGTGGACGTTGGTATCGAAGTGATGCAAAACTTTTCACAGAGCGATAAAATCAACTTCATCTGACTACGGTCACAAAAAGTTGCATTGTTTTTGAAATGATTTAAAACAGATATAATTGCGTTTGGGCGTCATGACAACTTGCTATTACCTGAATAGCGTTGGTTTCTGAGTCTTGTACGCTTTTTCCTACGTAGAACTCAAGAACGGGATGGATTCCAGTTTTGAGTAAAACTTCCGTGTAGTTGGTCAGCGTTTGGTTCGTTACGTTGGCTTTAGCAGTAATTGGCCATCCATCAAGACCGGAAGTCGTCAATATGTTGATCATATCAGTAGGCTCGTCTTCCTCAGTCTGAAAAGCTTACGTACCAGAAAGGTGTTTTAGGAACGCATACAAACCTGCTTAACCTACAAAGTGCAAAGTACAAGAAAAGCGCCAGGGGAGAGAGAATTGCTGCCAATATATTGTAATGGTCTGCGACGGGCTGACGGGTCTGCGCCAGTGACGTATTTTTGTCGCTCTCTCGATGGATTAGCGCAGTTTTTTATCGGTATCAATCGGGGCTTGCTTTCTAGGTAAAATGCTTAGAATCACAGGCATAGAATCCACTGTTGGCACCGTGCCAGAGTTTCTATGGCGGAGTTAACAACTCCGTTTTATGACCTCTGATCTGGGATATTCGCGGACAGACAGCGGTGTTCAGTTCGGGGCTTTTCAGTGTGTGGTAGTTATAACATTTGGCTCACTTCAGTTTCATGCCTCTAATGGCACAGAAATGCTTAAACCACAGCACCTGCTAACAGTGATATATGTTGCCAGTATGTACAAAAAATCGCAATGGCTGACGAAGGACGGATTTTTGTATATATCATGGCTCCTCAGATAATCCGTGAGGAAGTAATAAGGAAGAAATAGGCGCTATTACCTATATATACAGTTCTTATAGTGACCTGGCCCAGATGAATGTTATGATATACCGTACAACCATGGAGTTCTGAAAGGGCTTACATGACACCAGCTATGGTCGCCCTGCCAATCGGCAATTTGCCAATGTACTCTCCTACCTCAACTAAAATTAGCACATTCTGTTTAATTCTAACCTGCTGATAGGGCTAGTATAAATACAGTCGCCGCATCATTACATTGTCCAAAACGACCTCTTATACAAAAATGATAGAAAAATTTTTCATTTTTCGACTGTTATTTCGGTAACACTGAAGGTTCTTGTCCTATTATATTTCAATTAGGAATTGACTTCTTTGGATATTAACTTTTTGTTTTCCCAACTGCGCCACAGGAACTCTTGCACATGTGAATTTTTCACATATTTTATCCCCGAACTTCATTTTCACATTACTAAGCTTATGTGCACGGCTGGGGACTCATTCAATTGAAAAATAAATAAGATTACATCTGTTTACAAGAGAGACGACTTTTCTTTACTAGCAAGTAACCTACTGATTTGCGTGCTTCCTTTTTTGGAAAGTAGCTAAGAAACTGATTGATATTAGATTATAAAAATATCTAAATTCTTGTACTGTGCGATGTTAGTGCACTTTAAAGAACCCCATGTGGTCGAAATTTCCGCAGCCCTTCCCTACGCCGTCCCTCATATCCTGAGCCGCTTTGGGACGTTAAACCCCCAAAACCATAGACCATAAAATATCTTAACGAATTCAGCATCCTGTCTCTCTCAATTGGGCTGTAGCAGCGTTTTTTTTGCAGAATTTGCCCAAATTAAATTACAGATAAATAGAATATTGCGTTGAAAGAAAGAACATTTGCTCTATTTTTGTAGCTTTACTGAAATATTTTGATACAGTTATTCACGAAGTTTAAATTTTTAAACTAGAAGGTATTAATATATATGGACCACGTCTACATTTGCTAAAAAAATAGCTACATGACATCGCCCTGCTTGCAAATATTGGTGACATTCATTCAGACGTCCGGAATACTAACACAGGCGTGCCACAAGGCTCCACCCTCGCCTCCCAATTTCTTACTGTTCTTTATCCGTGATTTACTCAAATTACGTCTGACATTGAATTGCATTTTATACTACCATTCAAACAAAAAATAAATATACTGTTACTCTTGCTTCTAAAGTTTCCGCTGACGTAGCTGACTTAATATCTTGTCATCGAAATATGCTTCAAATTAAGCCATAAAAGACCATATTTGTGGCATTTATTTCATGGTAAAGCATGCTGGCAGCCACATTACTCATCTCACTCCGTGATCACCTCAAGTTGAAAACTAATTTTTAATCATTTGCTGTTCTAAAATTAGCGTCAAGTTAATTTGACTCTCTCATTTCAAAGATAAAAAATTGAAAGCTACGTGATCCACAACTGTATTTCTCTGAGTAAGCGTTTATTCTTCTGTCACAAGTAAGGCTCATTTGCCACCGTACAGGTGAGATGGGTGGGCGGCAGGAAAAGAGGTGCTCGCAGGCAGCTTGACCAGCCCATTGGCTGTGGTTTAATTATTTTTGGCAGAAGCAGCATATAAAAATGCACAAAATTGCATAGTAAGTAAAAGGTAATAAAAACGGGGTTGATATTCAGTTTTCAACATAAACTAATTCTAAGGACAGCACAAACCGTACAATACCGTGAAATCACGTTGAAAAGGAAACCATTACGATAATGTCAATCTACTTCGAACTGACCCCGCAGCACATTATTACTCAGGCCGCTAGAAAATTACAAATAATACTCCCATCATAACACTGAAAACAGTGCAACACCCTCCGGCGTTGACAGACGCCTTTTGCTCTGCGCATCGATCGCTACTACCAGTCCCTCGACGACGTGCGAAAATTGGTTTTGTGGAAAGGAAATAGCGCTGCAATAGTCTCACATATCTCGATGGACACGCTAACCGCGCCCTAAGGCAGATATAACGGAGGGAGTGAGAGAAGAAAGGAAGAAAGAGATGCCGTAGTGGAGGGCTCCGGAATTATTTCGATCAGCTGGGGATCTTTAACGTGCACTGACATCGCACTGCACACGGGCGCCTTAGCGTTTTGCCTCCATTGAAAAGCGTCCTCCGCGGTCGGGTTCGAACCTGGGTACTCCGGCTCAGTGGCCGAGCGCCTTAACCACTGAGCCAACGTGGCGGGTCAAGACGATGTGCGACACTTGTGCGGTCTGGGCACGGATGGTAACAGTGCTGACTGTGCTCTCACTATGCCGGGTACGCCGCTTCCTCAAGCAGCAAACGTGGCTACGGCGTGAGGAAAGGGGAACGAGAGCTCGTGTTCCATTACCCTCCTAGCAACATCGTGTTCCTCGCAGATAAGCCCGACAAGGGAACAACGTTTTAGCTAGCATTCCTTACCCATCCCTGCAGCGGTGAGGGAAAAAGAGGGCGCTTTACATTTTCTGCAATGATAACTTCATTTTCTTCGTCACGAAGGAGAGTGCCATAATTTTATGCCGACGAACGGCGAACGCCACTAGTTCGCGGAATATCGCTCTAACAGCTGGTGCTGCGAAAGTTAGACACACGAGAACGGAGAGCCAGTCGCACATGTCATCCGACGGCTATATCTTTCCTCTTCAGCAGAGGATATCGTACAAAGTAGCAAGGGCTTACATATCGCAGGAAATTTCTACTTGCGCGTTTCAGAATACACGGCTACAGCACCACAACAGCAATGCGCTCCTTCAGCCGCGACTGGTCAACTTAATTCCCTATTCCCTATACAGGAGCTCTGTGAAACCGCCTGTGCTTCTGCGTGCTTTTTTTCGCTGGAGCCGATTTAATCAACCTACTGTATACACTTCACAACCTTCCCCATGCTGCAACCAATAGCCGAAGGCCACTCAGCCCTGTTGGAGCTTGATTAGGTGTGAAAAAAAAACATTCTTAAGTGTTGACCTTGTGTGCGTAGGCAATCACAGTGTTTAATCGAGGTCATGCGTGTGCCTCATTGTATATGCCGTGAATATTTGCAGTGTTTGTTCGTGTTTCAAATCTGCCGGCACACCACTTTATCGCTTTGTGTGCGACGCAAGACGCGACTAGAATTATCTAGATTGATCGCAGCCAGACAGAGCTGATTCTACGTTGTTCCGGGATGTTCTAGTAACTTTGCACGCTTTATCACGATAGTTCGGTATCAGCTTTAAATTGAGCACGGCCGACAGTGGCGGGCAATCTGTCTGACGACCGCCGGGCACGCTTGTCGCTTCGCCGGCGCCGTGTGATTCAGTCCAATTTGGGTGCATGTCAGCCCAATAAACAGTATTCTTTTAGAAGACCCTTTCGTTCGTCTTCATAGCTGCTTCGACTGCCATCACCACTACGTGACATCTGGTGGAGGTGCTGGGTGGCCTTCCATGCTCCGGACGCCCCCTTCAAGTCCTGAAGCCAGCCCTAAGAGCTTCGCACCCGAGGACGAACCAGCAGCTCAGCGAGCCAGCCGACGTCTCCATGGAGAGGAGCCTGAGTTCGGGAAACTGCCGGACCGCACTAGACAGCGAAAAGACGCTAATACGAGCACCGCAACCTCGCCGAAGATGTCGACAGCAATCATACTGCAGCAGCCGCGGGTGCCGCCAACTTTCAATGGATCCCTAGGCGAATACTTTGAAGAATGGTTGGACAAATTTGAGCGCGTGGCGTCATTCTACAAGTGGGATGATGCGGCAATGATTGGACACGTGTTTTTCTCTTTGGATGGCTCCGCACGCACGTGGTACGAAAACTACGAGTCGTCCCTTACTACATGGGAGCTATTCAAGAGAGAACTATTAAAGGTATTCACCAGTGTCGTGAGGAAAGAAAGAGCCGAACGACTCCTCGAGTCCAGGATCCAGCTTCCGAATGAGCCCGTGCGCGGTTACGTCGAGGAGATGAAGCGCCTATTTCGCCGCGCCGATCCCGAGGTGACCGAGGAAAAGAAAGTTCAGTTTTTAATGCGCGGCGTAAAAGAACAACTCTTTGCAATCCTCGTCCGCCAGCCGCCAAAAACAGTCGAGTAATTCATGCAAGAAGCCTGCACGATTGAGAAGACCCTCGACGTCAGAGCTTGGCAGTACAATCGCCTTTCCTCTGCCTGTGCAATCCGTTCGGACACGCCGGCCACCACCAGCGACAGCTTGCCGGAAGTTATCCGCGATATCGTCCGAGAGGAGCTACGGCGATTACTGCCATCCTCCCCAAAGCCACAAGCAACGACTCTGATGGATGTGGTACGGGAAGAAGTGCAACAGGCACTTGGCACCCCGACGGCCACAGAACCCCAGGCCATGACCTACGCCGCTGCAGTAACGACTCTCAGCCCCAGCGACAACCCCCACGTCCTCCCCGAGATGAGCCAATTGTTCATAGTAAACCTATATAGCCCACCCAGACAGAAGCGCTGCAATTTCAATAAGCTTTTCATGGAGGTGGGAAGACTAGCTAAATCCAACACTCTGCGTATCGCGGGAGACTTCAACGCGGAGACCCCAGCTGGGGCTACCAGAAAGGAGAGAAAAAAGGACAACTAATCTGTATAGCAGCGGAAAATGCAAACTGCACCCTACTAACAGATGAGAACCAACCAACGCAACTAGGGAACAGCGTTAGCCCAGACACGTGCCCAGACCTGACTTTTGTCAGAGGAGCGCGGCAGGTCGAGTGGGAGAACTTGCTGGAGAACCTGGGAAGTGACCACTATGTAATCAAGGTCACCCTTGCAGCAGATAATACTAAAAGAAAGATAGGAACCGCCCACATAACAGACTGGGACGCTTTCCGGGGCGATTGTGGGCAGATGCACGGCGCAATCACCTCAATAGAGGAATGGAGCAAGCAGCTGAAAGAGTTGCAGGAACAAAACACGCAAGAGATAGACAGAACGGAAGTCACACCGGAAATGGATCCGAGGCTGCTTAGGCTGTGGGAAGCAAGGCGAGGGCTCACAAAGAGGTGGAAAAGACAGAAGCTTAACAGGAAGCTACGACTCAAGATCGCAGATGTCACCGAGAGGCAGAGGAGTATGCGGCACACCTGGCCAGACAGAGATGGGAGCAGTTTAGCAGCTCTCTGAACGGCACCTTTAGCACGGCCAGAAAGTGGAGGATACTCAAAGCCCTCATGGATCCAACAAAGACCAAAGCAGAAAGTGGGAAAGGAATCCACAGGCTGGTCCACAACAGCAAAGAGTCAGATGAAGAGATCCTGGAGGCGGTCAAGAAGAAGTGCTATGGCACAGACAAGCCGCAAGGATACCAAGGAGAATATCAAGGGGAGGAGAACCCGCACCTCGACAGGCCGATAACCAATGAAGAGGTTTATGCGGCCATCAGGGCGGTTACCAGAAACACAGCAGCAGGACCCGATAAAATCAGAAACTCGCTAATTCGCAACCTCAGCGATGAAGCGGTGATGCAACTCACAGACTACCTTAATACACTGTGGACCGAAGGCACACTGCCACGAGATTGGAAGCATGCAGAAGTTGTGATAATTCCCATGCCAGGCAAGAAGTTGGAGGTAAACAATTTGCGCCCTATCTCGCTCACGTCGTGCCTAGGAAAGCTTTTTGAGAGAGTCATCACAAGGAGAATACAACAATACCTGGAAGATGAAGATCTGTACCCGCACAGTATGTTCAGCTTCAGAACAAATCTATCGACGCAGGATATTCTGTTACAGATCAAGGAGGAAGTCGCAGAAGCCGCACCAAAAACAGGGGAGAACATCATAATGGCACTGGACATCAAGGGCGCGTTCGATAACGTCAGCCATGACGCCATCATGGAAGGGCTAACCACCACCAACTGCGGAAGAAGAGTACACGACTACGTAAGGGCCTTCCTGTCAAACCGCACAGCTACGGTTGGACTGGGGGACCTACGCAGCAAGGTCTTCGAAACACCAAACAAAGGCACCCCGCAAGGCTCAGTGATCTTGCCGGTCCTCTTCAATATAGCCATGATTGGGCTAGGCAGACAGTTGAGCCAGATAGAGGGTATACAGCACGCTATGTACGCCGATGATATAACGATCTGGATCAGCCAGGGCTCCCCAGGGCAAAAACAAGATCTCCTGCAGCAGGCAGCCACATGCGTGGAGAACTACGTCAGAGAGAGAGGCCTGGCATGCTCCAACGAGAAGTCGGTAATTCTACAAGTGGGCAAGATACCATCCAAAGAAATATACAACATAAAAATTGAAGGGGAGGTCCACCCGGAATGCAACATGATCAGAGTGTTGGGAATGTGGATCCAAAGCAGCGGGAAGTGCAGCCACACTCTAAGCCTTCTCCAACAATCAATGCAACAGGTCAGCAGAATGACCACCAGAGTATCACAGAGAAGATTTGGCATGAAGGAGAGTGACACGATCAAGTTAGTCAAGAGCCTGGTGGTCAGCCGCATAACATACTCCCCTACCACAAGATGACACAGCACGAAAAAGAACAAGCGGACACTGTAATCAGGAAGGTTTTCAAGACGGCCCTAAATCTACCAAGAAATACGTCAAACGAGAAGCTCCTCAAGTTGGGAGTCCCCAATACGTTTGACGAGCTAAAGGAAGATCAAATAGAGGCCCAAATGTACAGGCTACAGCAGTCAACAACCGGCCAAGCGCTCCTCCGAACGCTGGGCTACTTAAGTGAAGTGGAAGATAGGGTTGCGGGCATACCTGATAACATTCGCCAAACACTCAGGGTGTGCCCAATCCCTCGCAACATGGACCCTAATCTGCACGCAGGGAGAAGGGCTGCGAGAGCAGAGTATGTAGAAAAGCACTTAGCTGAAAAAAGAAATGTAGTATACACAGATGCGGCTTTGCATCGATGGAACCGAAACACGAAGGAACACAGAGTAGTATCGGCGGTGGTGAACCATCAAGGGGACCTAGTCACCAGTATATCACAGAGCGGCTGCAGAGTATCCGATGGGGAAGAAGCTGCTGTTGCGCTAGCAGTAGCTGAAGGATACCGCAGAAATAAATCGCTCACAATTATCACTGACTCCAAAGAACCATGCAGGCGGCACAACACTAATCGTAGGATCAGCAAGGGAGCGCTACGCATCATCCTCCAGGCGAGACCCCCGAAACAAAGAAATTCAGCACAAAATTTTCTGGGTGCCGGGGCACACCGGGGTGACAGGGAATCAGAGGGCCGACGATCTAGCTCGCGAGCTTACCAACCGAGCAGATACATCAAGTGACCCTGAGCCCACCACAACGGTGGAACCATCGTACGCGGAAATCCTAAATCACTACAGAGGACAGAGGATAGCGTATCCTCCCCCACACCAGCTATTAGCGCAATATGAGGCAGTCGGTTGGCGTAGACTGCAAACAGGAAGCTTTCATAACTTACACATACTTCACAAAATGTTTCCGAACCAGTGCGCGGACACATGCAAGTGGTGTGGAGCCACCCCCACTTTATGCCATATTACATGGGAGTGTAAAAACAATTATTCATTACATAAACTAAAAGTGCTCAATGCAAAACAGTGGGAGAGCCTGCTCACCAGCAGCGTGCTGGCGGTCCAAAAAGGACTGGTCCAGCATGCGTATGAGGTAGCAAGACTCAGTGGGGCCCTGGAATAAGGGCACCACCGCTGGAAGACTCGGAACTTCAACATGAAGACACCCGGGTCCCGCTGAATCGACCAATTTTTAACGCCAATAAAGTTTTTTCCCTCTCTCTCTACAACGCCGCCTCCCAACCCCCGCCCGCCCAGCCTATGACCGACGCTCAAGCCCCAGGAAATGCGACGCCTCGAGGACTTCCGGCAACCGGCCGTTGTGCTTCCATTGCGGTGAGGCCGGCCATATTCTTCGTCACTGCCCGTACCAACGTATCGGTCCTCGAGGATTTGCCACTAACGCCCCACGACCACGCTTCGGGCAACGTCCGCAGGAAATCGACGAGTACCTGCGTCGAGAGGAGTACACGCCGAACCGCTTTTCGCGCTCATCATCGCCGTCAACCTCGCGCTTTGCGTCGCCACGCCGCAGCTACACAGACGCGGTACGAGGAAGGTCTCCTAGCCCCCTTAGGGGAAACTAAAGGGAGCAACCTCTGGAGGTGAGGTTGCTCACGAGCGAAACGCCGATGATCCTCCACCGACCACGCCCCATGAAGACGCTGCACCCACGACGCCGCATGAAGAACCTACCCTCGCTGCTCCGACGCCGCACAAAATGAAAACCCCGACCACGACGCAAGCTGCCTCAAAACGACGACGCCACGCAGAAAAGCTTCGACCACACGCCACACCCGCGACTCGCATACGCATACGAATCGCATACGACTCGCATACGAAGCCGTGACCCGACACCGAGAGCGACATGCAATGCAAGAGCCAGGACCTCCAACTTAGAAGTGAGTATCGACGGCCGGAAAGTTACCGCTCTAGTCGACACAGGAGCCGATTACTCGGTGATGAATGGAACATTCGCTGCGCATCTGAGAAAAGTCACAGCGGCTTGAGACAACCCACAAATTCGCACCGCAGGGGCCACCTCATTACGCCATCAGGACGATGAACAGCGCGAGTAACTGTCAAAGGATAGACCTATAATGCGACCTTTGTTGTGCTACCGCAATGCTCCCGCGAAGTTATCTTGTGTACGGATTTCCTCAATGAACATCAGGCGATCATTGACCTACGATCCAAGCTGATCACGCTTTCGAAGGACGAAGCCATCGCTTCGATGAAAATTAAGGAAAATCACGTTGCCCTGAGTGTCCTGGAGGAAGAAGTGAGCGTCCCACCTCGATAAAGCGCAATCGTGACCGTAGGCGCCACGAAAGGCATTAACGCTGAAGCCATCATCGAGGGGAACATGCAGTTGCTTCTAGGCCGAGGAATCAGCATCGCAAAAGGCATCGCACATTTCCGCAATGGCCATGCCGAAGTACTGCTGAGTAACTTCAGCGAATAATACCGGCACATTAACAAAGGAACGACGATTGCTTTCTTCGACGAAATGTCCGACGTACGAGACTCATTCGCCCTCTCCGACCCCTCCGCAGAAGATTCGCCTGACCAAGAGAACTCGCCCACTTTCGACATCAACCCAGCCCTGCCCCGGAACAGAAAAGTCCAAATCCGCAATCTGCTTCGAAGCTACAGTGAGTGTTTTTCTACATCGCCGAAGGTGCGACAGACGCCAATTGCCAAGCATCGCATTCTAACGGACCAACACGTCCGACCTCTCCGTCAAAGCCCCTACCATGTGTCACCGCGAGAACGACAAGCCATCCGGGACCAAGTCGAAGAAATGTTTCGCTACGACGTCATCCAGCCTTCAAACAGTCCATGGGCGGCACCGGTTGTTCTAGTGAGAAAGAAAGACGGCTCACATCGGTTTCTGCGTGGATTACCGCCGCTTGAACAACATAACAAAGAAGGACGTCTACCCCCTCCCCCGCATTGACGACACACTGGACCGCCTCTGCAACGCCAAATATTTCTCATCGATGGACCTCAAGAGCGGCTACTGGCAAATTGAGGTCGACGAAAGAGATCGCGAGAAGACAGCATTCATCACTCCGGATGGGCTGTTTGAGTTCAAGGTGGTGCCATTTGGTCTCTGTTCCGCACCAGCGACGTTTCAGCGAGTAATGGATACAGTGCTGGCAGGCCTGAAGTGGCAAATTTTTCTGGTATATTTAGATGACGTCGTTGTCTTCGCCTCCAACTTTGAAGAGCACCTCAAAAGACTTCGAACAGTACTAGACGCCATCAAGTCGTCTGGCCTAACCTTGAAGGCAGAGAAGTGCCACTTTGTCTACGAAGAGCTACTGTTTCTAGGCCACATCGTTAGCAAGGAGGGGGTACGCCCGGACCAGCAGAAAACAGCTGCTATTGAACAGTTTCTACCGCCGGCCGATAAGAAAGCAGGGGGCAGATTTCTCGGACAGTGCGCATATTACCGGTGATTTGTGAAAACCTTTTCGCGCATTGCCGAGCCCCTGACCCAACTGACGAAAACAGACGTGCCGTTTAAATGGCAACCGCCGCAAGCAGAAGCCTTCAAGGAACTTCAGCGTCGTTTACAGTCCCCACCGATCCTCGCGCATTTTTATGAAAACGCCGACACTGAAGTTCATACCGACGCAAGCAGCGTGGGCCTAGGTGCCGTTCTCGTTCAAAAAAGCGATGGGCTGGAGAAGGTCATTGCATACGCTAGCCGTTCCCTTTCCAAGTCCGAGGCTAACCATTCGACAACTGAGAAGGAGTGCCTTACCATCATCTGGGCCACGTAGAAATTCCGCTCTACCTGTACGGACGACCATTCACGGTGGTCAGCGATCACCACGCGCTGTGCTGGCTCGCCAATTTGAAGGACCCCTCTTGCCGATTGGCTCGATCGCTCGATGGAGTCTGCGTCTCAAGGAGTTTGACGTCACCGTCGTTTACAAGTCCGGACGCAAGCACTCTGACGTCGATTGCCTCTCCCTAGCCCCTGTAGATACACCACCGCCGGACGACGATGACGACGCCTTCCTATGACCCATCAGCCCCAGCTCGTTTGCCCAGCAGCAACGCTCGCACCCCGACCTAAAACGCCTCATCGAGTACCTGGAAGGCAAGGTTTCTTCACCACCCGGTTCATTCAAGCGTGAACTGTCTTCCTTCTGTTTGCAGAATGAGGTCCTCGTGAAGAAGAACTTTGCAGCGAGCAAAACAGCCTACCTCCTTGTTGCACCTGCTTGTCTCCGCGAAGACGTTCTACAGGCTTCACACGACGAGCCGACAGCTGGACATCTCGGGTTTACTCGCACCCTCCGCCGCATTCAAGACAAGTATTACTGGCCCCGACTGTCTGCCGATGTCGCACACTATGTGAAATCCCGCCGAGATTGTCAGCGACGAAAGACCCCTCTCACACGACCAGCAGGATTTCTGAACCCAATGAACCTCCCTCAAGGCCCTTTCAGCAGATCGGCATGGACTTGCTTGGCCCTTTTCCAACATCAACATCTGGAAATAAGTGGATCATCATAGCGACCGACTACCTGACCCGCTACGCCGAGGCGAAAGCCCTACTGAACGGAACAGCAGCAGAAGTCGCCAAATTTTTCGTGGAATGCATGTTTCGTCGACACGGCGCCCCCGATGTGCTCATCACGGACAGAGGAACAACATTCACGGCGGAACTAACACAAGCCATCCTGCGTTACAGCCAAACCAGCCACCGGAGGACAACTGCATACCATCCACAGACCAACAGACTGACCGAGCGCCTGAACAAAACCATCGCCGATATGCTCGCCATGTATGTCGATGACGAACACAAAACCTGGGATGTCATTCTGCCTTACGTCGTCTTCGCCTACAACACCACAGTGCAGGAGACCACCCAGATGACGCCGTCTAGGCTCGTCCATGGCAGGGAGGCCACGACCACGCTAGACGCCATGCTGCCCAACGTTACAGAAGAAGAGAACGTCGACGTTGCCGCCTACCTTCAACGCGCAGAAGCAGCTCGAAGGCTTGTCCGATTACGGATCAAAGATCAGCAGCGGTGCGACGCCAGACGCTACAACCTACGAAGACGCAACGCGGAATACAAGCTAGGAGACCAAGTCTGGGTGTGGACGCCCATTCTCCGCCTTGGATTCAGTGAAAAGCTTTTGCGCCGCTATTTCGGCCCGTACAAGGTTCTTCGTCGGCTAGGTGAACTGGATTATGAAGTCATCCCTGACGCAATGACTGCATCCCAGCGACGCCGCGTACGACTAGAAGTTGCTCATGTAGTCCGTCTGAAGCCGTATTATGCGCGCTAAACGCCGCTGCATTTCCATGCTCTATTTTCGCAAAATCCGTTTTTTCCTCTTAATACTCGCATTATTTGTATTTATGCATCGGGTCGATGCTTCTTTGAGAGGGGAGTAATGCCGCGAATATTTGCAGTGTTGTTCGTTTTTCAAATCTGCCGCCACACCACTTTATCGCTTTGTTTGTGACGCAAGACGCGACTAGATTTATCTCGATTGATCGCAGCCAGGCAGAGCTGATTCTACGTTGTTCCGAAATGTTCTAGTAACTTTGCGCTCTTTATCTCGAAAGTTCGCTATAAGCTTTAAATTGAGCACGGCCGACAGCAGCGAGCATTCTGTTCGACAACCGCCGAGCACGCTTGTCGCTTCGCCGCCGCCGAGTGATTCAGTCCATTGTGGTCGCAGTTCAGCCCAATAAGCAGTTTTCTTTTAGAAGACCCTTTCGTCCGTCTTCATCGCTGCTTCGACTGCCGTCACCACTACGTGACAGTATTAAATCTTCACGCATTCAGTTCATACGCTCTTACAGTCGCTTCCCGTTCCCCAATAATAAAGTTTTACTCTAATAAAGTTTCTCTCTCTCGTTCCCCAAGTGTGGAGTTGATGGTAAGATATATGTTTTCCCCGCCAACTTTCGCGCCCTTCCGAATGTCCCAAGTAGCTTTCCTCCACTCTTACAATGAAGTTGGGCTAAAAACTACTACGTTATGATAGCTCATTTTCTTTTTAACAGGGACGGCAATAATTACGGTCTTAAAGGTCACTTACCCATGCAGGATTTATACGCAGCGGCTAGCTTGTCTGTGACGTTCTGGCTGACACTGACAGGAGCCATGCTGTCTAGGATATCTAGAAAAAGAAACACGCCGCAATACATAGTTCAGAATTTGTCTGTATTGTTCTTTCAGTTTTATTTTACTGACCTTCAGCATTAATGCTTATTAAACATAGCAAAAGGACTTGAAAAAAAAATCGCACTTCCGTGCAAATAGTAAAAAAACTTTGAAAGCTGGAAAACTCTTACATGATGACTTCTATCTCCAAGAAAGTAGGAAATGTGACAGCGCACCTTTGTATAATCAGGAACGCTTACAGTTTCTTGCAAACATTTACAACTTCCCGTGGCGATAGGTAATCGGATAAACTAGGAAATTGTGACGATGTCTTCGACACCATTTTCAAGATTGTCCTCGTCCTGGAAAGCTGCTCCCAGCTGAAGGCTTTTCTTGTCTCACAGTTTTGTTGCCTCAGTTGTACTCGAAAAAAAAAAAAAGGTGCGAAGGGATCGTCTCTATTTTTCCAGCTTTTTTTTGTTAGTGCAATGCTAATGCAGGCAGAAGCTTCTCCAAATGTGTCTTCTATTTCATTGTTTACCGTACGTTATAGTATCTGGAATTCTTTGTGCCCTATTGCACCATCAATAATGAAATAAACGTTGTCAGTGCCCAATTAGCGATATTACTTGTTTTTTTCGTATGAAGGAACGCATTTTTCGAAACACGCGACGAGAACATTCTAAAGATGTAGTTGTTAAAGGGAATATCTCCACACGCGCGCATATGTCTACACATAAAGACAGGTGTGTGCTTATTTGCACATTGTCTTTGGCGTTTTAAGGAATTTAAAAGGTCTGCTAGTTAGAACATCATAACTAAAATAGGCATAGTATATATTGGAGATTTTTTTCGCGATCTGGACACTTCGTGACTACAGGCCAAAAATTAAGAGGTTCGGAATTCGCCCCTGGCCAATCCTCGGCTTGGGTATGTGCCCTCTCAGTAGAGGTCAACTACATTCGCATAACAACTACATTCGCATGTAGTTTTCAGTCTCCCCAAATATCTCAAAAACTTAAAGATGCTGATCTCTTTCTCTTCCAACAGCCCAGATCTTGAGTTATGGAAAAGAAGCAATTGTTAGGTGACAGGTACCGTAGTGTAAAGCTCTCATGCGGTGCACAAATTTATCTTTTACAGTGTGTAATCGCAAAAAAATATAAAGCAGCGGCTTACATTTCAAGTTTTCCAGCAGTTCGTCGGCAAGCGTCTCGATCAGGCCGTAGGAAGTCCTGTGCGATGGTATCGTATGGTTCTTCTCCCATCCCCCACATGCGTACGCATAAAAGTCCACACAGGGGTCGACAGATAGGTTGAGTGATTCGTTAATCAGCTTGGCTGCAGAGGAAATTTGAATATGCATTATCCTGTCCACCAGTGTCATTCGGTCACAGTTGCTTGACAGTATTCACAATGCAGGGTGTCCCAGCTGACGCCCTGTGAAGCAGTATTTTTGAATCGCGCCTAAAGCAATCAAAAGTGTTTTTTTGGGCAATTGTAATTTACCTTAATAACTGATAAAAATGACGAATTTTAAGTTGCTAATCCGTGGAGTCTAAAAACAATACGGAATACATTGCAATTTTTGGACCGGTTATACGCTCGCAGAGTCTCTGAGGCATTCGGGTGCAAACAACGAGGTCGCGATTTAGAATCCGAATCCTGGCTGCGTTTTAGTTGAGGGGAGATGCAGAAACTGCGTGAAATCAACCGCAAATGAAAGAGCCTCGGGTTGTTGTACCATTAACCCGGAGCACGCCACAGCGGCGGCAAGTCTTCTCTCGTTCAGGAAAGGGATGTTCGCAGTAACTATTTAAGTCTTGGTGGACACCTAAACCGCGCCGCCAGAGAGGAGATATTTATGTCTGAAACTTTTTTTTGGGCACGTCTTGCTTTCTTTTCCTCCATTTCACCGCCACACACTAAAAAGGTCTGTGGAATTCTATTCGTACAGCGTGGTCACGCACGGGCTTTTCAGCTGCCTACTTCAGCAGTGTTAGTCTTCTGGGCCTCCGCTACTGCCGGCCTAAGTTCTGTAGCAAAAGGTACGCTAGGCTAGTAGAAGCGAGTTTCACCGCGCCTGTCCGAGGCCGCCGCTGCGCATGCGCGGTAACTACGGCAACCAGCTGCGCCGTCCCACAGGTGTTCCGCCGCTTCGCCGACTCGTGGCATCACTTGCCTCATTATGGAGCTTCAGTGCGCATGCGCAAACCTATCGCCGATGCGCCAGGTATCCTTCATCGCATCTGACTGCGTAGCTGAAGATCTAAGCCTGAGCTTGTGCGCTTGTCAGTCAGATGCGCCATGGACGAAGAAGCGGACGGTGAGCGCGCGTACGGTGCGCGCCATCTTCGCGGACTGCGAGAATATGCGTCGCACAACCCCGAAATCATTCCTTGGCGTGAGGACGCCCGACATCGTACAAATGAAAAACGAAAGGCTAAGCGTGCGTCCGAGACGTCGCCAGAGCGGGAAGAACGTCTCGCCATGGGGCGGCGTTAAGATGCGGAGCGACAGACACGCCGAGCCGTTGCCGAACTACTAGAAGAATAATGTCCGATGCAGCAGAGAGAACCAGACGCGGAAAAGACGTGTCGGATGACTGACTACACCGTACGGCTGACGGCCAGTGCTTCGGCAACGAGGAGGTTCTCGTCCTTTCGCTACGTATATCCTGGCCCAGCTGAGCTAAGCCACTGCTGATTTTTTTTTCCAACGCCGTGCATATAGCTGGCACTATCACTTCCTGCTGGAGCTTCTAAATGAACTATAAAGTGAACTCTAAATCAAAGTAGTTAGTAAATTAAGGATTTTAAATGAAAACATCCCGTTTTCACATCCAGAGAGCTTTGGTAAGATAATAAGCTAAAAGGTGGAACACTAGTCGGTACGTGGCGAGGTTGATTCAGTACGTGTTCGCACTAACATGCATTCTGCCCTTTACAAACTTAACTGAGCCATGCGTTGCGCCTTCTCGTTGCTGAGTGGTTATGGCGCTCGGCTGCTGGCCGAAACGACGCGGGTTCGATCCCGGCCGCGGCGGTCGAATTTCGATGGAGGCGAAATTCTAGTGGTCCGTGTACTGTCCGATGTCAGTGCAGGTTAAAGAACCCCAGGTGGTCGAAATTTCCGGAGCCCTTCACTAAGGCGTCTCTCATAGCCTGAGTCGCTTTGGGACGTTAACCCCCATAAAACCAAACCAAACCTTAAGTCGGATCTTCATTCAATAAAGCTGGTGGCAATTCCACAGTAAAATCCATCACTCCATCACACGACGTTAAACAGCACGAATGCTGGCAATGTGGAGTAGAGCCATCTTTCTGAAATCTTTCGGCGGCAGAGTGTCTACAACTCAGGGGCTTGAAGGCTCCTAAAGAGTTACATGCTATGTTTGCCGCACTACCCATAGATTTCAAGCACGCAGAAGTGTTATGGATTTTCTTAATGCTTGTAAGTAAAAGCTTGTTGACGTCACTGTGCCCCCCCCCCCCCCCCCCAAAGTGGCCAGGCTTGCTCTGGTGTGAGCATGTGCCATGTACTTATACTCCGTTCCATACATCAGGGACAACGCTGTCGAAGCTAGCACTCTTCTGTGCGCTACCTGCATCCACAACCAAAAAAGTAGTGCGTTATTATGGTGAGCGAAACGCAGTGAATGCTTTGCCTGCAACCTTACCACATGACACATTTGTCATGAGCTTGGTTAAATGCACTCTTACTGCTGACGACACACTGTCGCTTTCTAGTGCCTTAGAGCACTCGGCCACTGAACAGGCGCGGAGTAACACGGCCCTCTTTATTTTTGCACGCGGACTATTTCCGTATTTTTAACAGCGTTGTACCTGATGAATGCAACGGAGTATAGATTGCACTTTGCGTGTTCAGTGCTACATGTTATAAGCTGCATGTTAACCTGCAGCTCCACCCTTGCATTGATCTTTTAATTTCGTGAGCATTAATACACAGATTTTGGAAATTTCTGTCCGTGTGTCCATCTGTGTGATTCCTCGGCTGGCAGACAACGGATGCTCTGCTACTTCAACACTGAGGATTCCGAGGGAAGCGAAGCTTATACTCAGGGGCAGTGCAGAGGCAGATGGGCGGATGAGATTAGGAAGCCTGCGTGTATAGGAGAACCGCATTTGGCGCAGGACAGGGTTAATTGGAGAGAGATTGGAGAGAGGGGGGCATCTTTTCAAAGTCGCTCAGTTAAATTGAGGGAGCAGTATTACCACGCGTGCAGTGAAGCCATGCTTCAATGCATTACCGCCCATCGCCACGATCGTAATTTGGTGTGGGCCTTCGCTGTCCTGCATGTTGTGTTTAAAAATAATAGGTTTCCTAAATTATTTTGTTTTTTGTATGGCCCAGAGCCACGGACATGATTATAATGGCGAATTCGTTACTATGTGGCTAGTATGATGCGTAAAAGGGCATCGCGGCTATGCATGGTTCAAAAAGCGTAATGTTTGTTCAAAATCTTTTTTTTAGCTGAGGTTGCGCCTGTTTACATTGAATTACTTTACTATCATCCCTATATTTTGTAATACATTGCTGGAGGGGAAGTGAGCGGCATGACCTTTAAAGCTGAAATTAAGTTCGTTTAGTTCTTTTCTGTCTGAGAACAGGGTCTTGGGTTGAATATTTTGGTCGATGGCGGAGAAACAAAGAAAATCTAAAAATTAACGGATTCCATCAAGTCGTATGTCAGAGCGTATGCATCAGAGAAAAACTTAGGAAAATGAAATGGTCATTACCTCGCCTCAGGCATGCTTCGCTGCTGCATACGGAATAATTTTCTGCAAAAGCAAACATAATTCAGAGTGATGAGAACAATGAAAGAAATCGGCCATGTTGAGCTATAGTACATTTGCTCCTTTTAGGAAACGTGCATCTATTCCTTCTTACATAAAATAGATAGTAAATACACTACTTGATAACAGCAGGTTGGCGCGATGGATTAGAGGCAGCATATATAAGGTAGGATAATAGCATATGTACAAGACAAGCGTTTTAATGACGCAGTTGTGTATTGCGACGCTGCACAGATTTGTGGCGCAGGTTTGACGCTCCTAGATGACCTGAACTTGTGTCTCCAGAAAGGCGAACATTATCGCGTTTTCTAAATTGCCAAAAACCTATGGCGAACTACAAACAATTAATAACAACCATGCACCTAATGTAATTGTAAACTACTTGTAATTATACTTCAGTCACTCTGCTTGCTTAGTTAACGCTATTCACCCGTTTTCTGATATTTCATTGGTAAAACTTTTCCGCAGAAACATCGTTATGTGTGAAAAAGTCTGTTTCTAAATAGTATTGGTCGCCTTCGCTAAAGCCACCTGTATAATTGTATTGCCGAGGACAGTAGTCTTTAGGTTCAGTTCGCTGTACTCAATTTACGCGTTCTTAAAAAACTGCCTCAATTTAAGTGGGAAACATGTTCACATTGCAATCGTGAAAAATCTATATTGATAGTAATGAAGTGCCTCCGGCCAAATCTATTCTTCTGTTCAAATAAGCTGCAACTGACACGTAGTCCCTAAATGTTCCTCTCGAAAGCAATTAAGTTCAGATCAGTTTTAGCATGATTGTTTTTTGATAGGTTCGTGTTAACGTTTGGAAGATGACCCTGCAAAGATCGAGTGTTATATTCGTATTAATAATGGTTGATGGTATCGTTTTGATGGCACTTTTTTTATTGCTTAATGTCAATGCTGGTTTTATTATGGGTATTTGTTTTGTGCCAGAGGCGCTTCTGAAAAGACTGAAGCCCGGTGCACGCAAAGATGCAGCGAAGACCCCGGTGGATAAAGAGAGGCTCAAAAGTGGTACCTTACGGGCACGAGGTCACCCACAGACTGAAAAAGGTGGCTAATCCGCAATCAAAACACACAATAGAAAATTCGCTGCCGTCCCAACAGATTTTCGATAATGTTTTTGTCCACGAACTTATAGTAACAAGAATTATTTTTGTAGTCACAATCTTTGGTGTTGTTACAATAGAAATTTACTGGACGCTACTGAAAAGCTGTGCTGAAAAAGTGCGTACTACAAAAACATTCTGCGAAACAAGAGAAAAATATTTCTTTACAAGAAAGCGACAGATCCTTTTTTCGTATTTTTCACAGCATTCTCTCTTTTTTTTTCGACTTGGTCGGTTTAACGCGCCGGTGCATCTTTCAGTTCTCAAGAAGCGTCACCAGCTGAGCTGTCGCATCTGTTATAAAAACAAAAATCTGCGCTGCCAGAAGAAGCATGAAAGGCGTTTTATTGAGTGCGTCAACAACATCGTCTACGTGATCCCCTTGTACTATGGGAAATCGTACATTGACCAGACGGGGCGTTGCGTTAATGACCGACTCATGAAGCACGCAAAAAATCTAGCTCATTATGAAGGCCCACATCTCGTTAAGGACTGCATTTGCTTGCATCGACTGTAAACCACCTTTCCGTAACTTGAGAATTTTGCAGAAGTAAGCAAAAAACTGCTCGTGAAACTTGGGAGACATTTTATATAAAAAAAGTGGGACAAGACCTTTTTCATAAAGCAGATATATTTATTTCATCCTTTATACTGACTGACTGAAACACGTTATTATCAAAATATCTACAGAGAGCGAGTGGAGCGGTCCTTAAGGGCCCGTTGCTTACAAACGCTAAGTGGGCTGCTCATTACAGGAGCCCATTGGCTGCAGCTGCTGCTCGGGCGTGCCCAACCGGTGCCTTCTGGCTCGCCAGGACAGAGCAGCCGAGCAGGGCTGCCTCCCAGTCCTCCCGGGTAGAGTTGGGGATAGGGGGAAGATGCGGAGTTGATTGGCATGCCCACACCATGGGATAAATGTCTGAAGACTTTTCTCTGCAGTGCGGGCACTTCCCTGTGCACGCAGGGAAGAAATGATTGATGACTGCTGGGCACAGAAGTGTTTTAGTATAAAGAAGAAATAGCGTTCCTCCGCCTTCGTGAGGCCCTTGCAGGGCTTAGGAAAGATTGCATGGCCAAATTGGTAATATTGGATCATTTCCTTGAAGGTAAAAGCCGGATTAGGGTAGGAGTCCGCATATAGGGGAGCTGAGGGCGATGCCCGGAGAGTGAGCGCGTGAGCGGCGGCGTCGGCCACTTCGTTGCCCTCGAGACCCGTGTACGCGGGAGTCCATACTATTGTGCGGGACGCGGGAGCCCCGAGATAATTACGTTGGTGAAGTATTCGGTATTCGAAATAGGGAATAAAGCCCCTTTCTGTGTTCCTGCAGGCCCCTCGCGAGTCGGTAAAGATGACCCGCGAGTTCTGATCGGCGGCGGCGAGCGCGATTGCCACCTCTCCCGCATGAGCAATGTCTTGTGCTTTGAACGTAGGGCTGTTCACTCCGGTGTTTCGGTGGACGACTGCGGCAGTGTACCAACCCCCATGGTGTGGGCCAGTGGCGTCCGCGTTAAATACTGTGTGCTTGTTTCCATAGTAGCGTGCCAAGGCTTCCGCCCACGCGAGGCGCCGGCCACTATGGTCGTCTCGTGTCATGTTGGCCGGAAGAGGGCGTACGTGCAGGGCGTATCTCCAGATTTCGGGGATGCGCACGCGCTCTTCCGTTAGTGTTGGATGGTGGATGTGAAATCGGGCAAGCAGGCGGCGACCCGACGGCGTCTTTGAGAGTCTTGTGTAGTGGTTTGTCGAGTGTGCTTCTCGGAGCTCCATGAAGGTGTTGACCATCCCCAGGCCCAGGAGGCCCTGGTTGGACGTGGTGACCAGGAGGTCGAGAGCACGCTTCTAAGTCTTACGGAGAACCACCTCAAGGGCTTTTTCGTCACATTTGCGAAGATGGAGGTAAGGAGTCGAGTACAAGACTCGACTGGTAACGAATACGTGCGCCAGCCGCAAGGTATCTTTGCACCGTAAACCACGCGGTTATTGGAAACTCAGCAGATCATGCACCTGATCCCCCACTTTGCGTAATTTGGCCACTGTTGTGTTGACAAGGCGGTGTTTATTGATAAGAAGACCCAGTACTCTGTACTCAGCGTGTTCTGGGATCGTTCCGCTCGCTAGAGACAGTCCGATTTTGGTAGTGCACTTCGGCGAGGGTCGAATGTGCACAAATTCTCATTTGGCCGGGGAGCATTCAAGGCCACAGCGGCGGGCGTAAGCGTACAAAATCTCCGCCGCTTGCTGCAGGTTGGCTTCAATGTCTCCTACCGATCCGTGCTTAGCCCAGATGGTGATGTCGTCGGCATATAGCACGCGCTGTATGCCTTGGACGCTTTCCAGCTGAGCCGGAAGTTTCATCATTGCCAAATTAAATAGCATGGGTGAGAGGTCCGCGCCCTGCCGGGTAGCTCTCGCACCTAATTGGTAGGGGCCGTGTTCTTCATCTTGTTTCCGGATATACGATTGCCGGGCGGAGAGAAATTGCCTAATGTACTGAAACGTGTTGTATCCATCGTTGGTTCGGGAGAGGTGCGTCAAAATTATGTTGCATGTTACATAGTCGAAAGTCCCCTTCAATTCGAGGGCGAGTACTACCTTGTCATTAAGGGGGTATTCGACGGCATTCAAAATTTCGCGGTCTAATTGAAGCAGGATATCCTGCGCGGACCGGTGCGGGCGGAACCCGAACATGGTGTCTGCGAATGCATTTTCGTTTTACAAAAACTTGGACAGCCTGTCTCGCACCATGTCTCCATCAGCTTTCCCGCACAAGACGTGAGGGAGATGGGGCGGAGGTTGTCCGTGTTTATGGTTTTGCCGGCTTTAAGAATGTAGGTTACCAGGGCAGTCTTCCATTCGATTGGGAGGGTTGTCTCACCTAGGCAGATTGAGTTTATGTATGCGAGGAGCGCCTCGTCGGCCGGGTCGGTAAGGTTGGCAACTAATTTCTGTTATTTTGTATCTTCCCGGCTCCGTTCCTTGTTTCATTTCACTCAAAGCTGCCTTTAGGTCGTGGAGCCGGAACGGTTGATCGAGTTCCGCGTTCTCGGAACCTGCATACGATTACGCTGGCCCTCGGGAGTCTTGTTGGATGAATAGGTATTGATTGCGTAGTTTGCATGCTAATTTCGAGGTATCTCCGCTGAAGCTATGGATAGCCTGTTGGAAATGTTTTGGTGCCTCGGCTCTGGTCGGATCGACCAAGGCGCGAAATAGACGTCAAGTGCTCCAGCTAGACATATGTCCAGCAGGCGTGTTGCACCGGTCCACCCAATTCAAGTCGGCGAGCTGGACCGCGTACTCAGCCGCTCGCTTGGTGAGCTCGGCGATGCGAATTGTGAGTTTTCGATTATGTTATTGGCGGCGCCATCTGCGGAGGAGGCTATGCCGCGCCTCCCAGAGGTGCAGGAGGTGGTTTTCTACCTCCGGCGTGGCCTCCGACAGTTGAACTTGAGTTTCTACCGAACGAAGGTGTGTAACCAATTCTTGTGACCATGCGTGGTAGCCTTGTTCGTGAATAGGGACCGAACTAGTGTACTTTTGCCGGAACTTTGTCCAGTTGGGTAGGCGGGCTTGGGCGTGGGATCTTGCCAGTGGCTTGGTTCTGACGCCGGTGTTAAGCATGCAGTGGTCACTGACGAGTGTTTCCTCGGTGTTGACCCATTCTGCGTGTCTTATGTTTTTGGTGAAGGTAAAGTCCGGACACGTGTCCCGAGTCACGGATTTACCCACCCGCATTTGATGTGCAGGGTCAGCGTAAAGGGTCAGGCCCAGCGTGGACGCAAGTTCTGCTAGCTTGTGGCCGCGCTCCTCTTCACGCACGTACCCCCAGAGTGTGCATTGATCGTTGAAGTCGCCCACGATCACCAGGGGTCACTGCCCACAGCCTTCAGGGCGCGACTGAAGAGGGCTGCGAAAGTTACATTTTTTATCTTAGGAGAACAATAGATGTTAAGTATATGTAAGGGTGAGTTTTTTTTTTCTTAAGCGGAAGAAGAGTGACCATCACATAGGAATATGCCGTATTGAGGCCCAAATCAACCAAGTTGGCTATGCAATTTTTGTACGCAGACTCAAAGTGGGGTCCTGCTGGAACGTAACAATTTGAAAGGGTTGCACCGCTGCCTGGCTCTTGGAGGGCAACCACCTCAGGAAGTGAATAGAATGTTGACAGGAAAAGCCGGAGGTTCGCCCGCTTGGCGCGGGAACGGAATCCGCGGCAGTTCCACTGGGTAATTTAGATGGGGGCGGCCGAATTGGTATGAGGCGAGCGCCTAGTTTGAGGCCTGTCCGCCATGGGGCGGAGGGCGATTGCAGGGACGCTGCTCCGGAGCCAGCACTCGCGGTGAGGGGGCCATCCTCTATTCCTGAGAGCGAGCAGCTGTCATCGTCTTCTGCCAAAGTTTCCATGGCGCGACGCGACATTTTGGGATTCCTTTGTAAAATAACTTCAGCTTGTACATTTATGAGTGCCTTGTACGGTTGCGTCTGCGCAGGCTTGTGGATATATATGCTGTGGGCCTGAACTTTCTATGTATTAACTGTGAATAAAGGCCGTGTTCTTGTGCTTCTTGTTTTCCTGTCCTTTCGCGCTAAATGAGATGAATACGATGTCAGGCTGCCAACTAGCCAACAATTAACTCTTTGGTTACATTTGGGCGTTCAGGAAAACGTCATACAATTACTGGACTATCAGTTCACGCATCACTGCACGGCCATTTCTACTCACCGTTTCCCGCCGTTATTGAAGGTGTCAAAGATGAGAATGTCAAAAGGCTGAAGATTATCATGATATTCATGGCCTCCAATGCCTTTTTGGGCAGATGACCGCTTCTGAAAGCGTAAATAAAAACACATGGCTAAATTTACTCTGTTTATGAATATTTACTAACCTTTTGCTGTTTGACATAGCATGTTATGATATCGATCATGTTTTTTTCTTTTCGTAATTTGTGAAATTTTTGTTCTGTTTCTGAATATACTTTGATTGAAATTGTACTGTTTGGGCGATGGAATAAGTGGCAACAGAGTTAATGCCGTCGGGCGGTCTTTAGAAGGCCGTATGGTTAGAGTTAGAAGCATTAAAGTACATTAGCTCAGAAAATTCTCAGCCAGCAGTTTGGGAAAGTTTCTGGGACATGTTTAGCGGAAACGTTTTGTTGTGTGATCTGTGTCGACTTGTGCAGGCATGACAAAACAGAACACACATAAAATGTTGCGTGTATTAAGTCATTCTTTCTTCAGTGCAATTTTCCTTAATGTTTCAGTTAACATGTTACAAAATAGAAAGTAGCATTTTTTTAGGAGCGTCATGGTGGCATCGTCCCCGAATCTGTTTTTAAATTTAACGCTAAGATCATTACTGACACTTTGAGTAGTGCAATGGATAGACACCATAGGGCGCTACCTAACTTCGTTTCGAGCGTTGTTCGAGTTCGGGTAATTTCTCTTGTATTCGTATGCAATACAAGCATGCCAGCATGGCAGATGTGCAGTGCCTTTTTGAGCTCTGTGCCAAATAACTGACAGTTTACCTCCCGGAGACCAGTTGCGCTGTGCTTCCTCAAGAAAATTAACAGATACGGTTGCGGAAAGGTAACTGAACCCATTAGAGAACAATTGCGGGGAATAGTGTTCGTTTTATAGGACTGCGAAATGAGCGTTAAGCAAAGCAAATACAACCAGTACAACAATAAGGTGAGGAACACAAACTCCCAGCGAACGAAAAAGATATGTCTGTGCAGATAACTGAAAAAAGTCTCTTTGACCACCAGGAGCAAGGTGTAAGCTATGCGGGCTCGCACAGAAAATCTTTCACTTTTGAAAGGAACGTCAGGAACAGAGCTTGTGAAGAAATGTATGCAAAGAAAGAACTGAAACGTTTTGGTGCGTAATCTGCGTCAACTTTAGCGTTTAGGAGGTTGTGATCGCGTGAGTCTTGAGCTGATTAAGGGTGCTAATAGCATGAGGGAATTGTTTTGAAAATGGCAACAGAAATGAAGAAGGAAAGCTAGTGGGCCTGGAAGTCGTCACGAGCCCAGCCTTGTTCAGAAGTGTCATTTATAATCGTGATGCCGGTGTTTAATCCCTATGGTCTGATCAGGGCGGTTCTTGAAAGCTGACCCGGACTAGTGCCTGCGAAGGCAACCAGAATCGCAGCGCATCCGCCGCCTCCTTCAGATGTTAAAGGCAAGAGTGCGTGTTAGAGGGTATTCTAGAGATAATGCTTTTCATCTTATCTTTTAAGTGCCTTTATTGCGCTATAATTATTTCTGATGAGCATTGTCACACGTGAGTAAAACAGCGTATAATAACATATTATCACGATCTAGTAGACGGCGAACTGTCCGCCGTCCGCCATTAAATCATGCCATCACGACCTGTCATGTTTTGATTTCATTGGCTTGCCGTCACGTAACAATTTTAAGACTTTTGGCAACAAAATAATCTGTATGATAGTATTTATGCGTCCTGAGGCACATGCCATGATACGTCTTGGAGAACAGTGCCTAAGTTCTGCACGAGAGGGTATATGTGAACATTGAACAAAAACTCACTGTAGCGAATGATGCGGAAGAATTCGTATTCGTCCACACTTTTTAAAGCATAGATATTTCGGGCGCTTAACACAGTGTTCCCAGCAATGTTTATTTATGGTATACAACTTGGTTTATAACAGCTAATGAGGTAAGATAGCCAGCCTAAGAAGCCGTTTAAAAGTTCCCATTAACAAACACCTATGTAGATTAACAGTGAGCGTTGGCAAAAAAAAAGCTGCTACTAGGGCGAATAAATAAAATAATACCTCTCGGAGGCCTCTTCAACCGGGCTTGTGGCACGCTCCAGAGCAGTTTGGCGTTTTCACAGCCAGAAGGCGCCCTTTTATATGGTTGTAATATATGGCCTTTCTTTGTTCACAGCAATAAAGCGATGTCTACGTGCATATCAGCAGCCTTGTTAACGTAGTCTATAAAAGTGAATTGTTTCACAGTGAAATTGTATGATTGACTTACAAAGCTATTTGGGAGAGAGATAGTGTCAGAAATGTAAACAAAATATCAAATACGTAGGAGGATCATTTTCAGAACAAGGCAAAATATTACGCCTAGTTTTTTTTAAAGATTTGTTTAAGAGCAGGAAGCAGCAAAATTTTTATTCGCGTCCTCTTCGTCTATAGAAGGTTATGGCGTTCCGCTTAAGTAACTGCCGTGCGAAGGATTAGCCTGTGCTTTATGGTTGCGAGTAGTATGCTTTTACAGCTGATGAAGACAATTGGCCTGGCAGGGAAACAGATTCGGGAAACAGACAAACAGAGAATTTATTCACACGAAGTGTCATGTTGGTTTTCAGAAATTTGTCGTCGGCGCCACTTACATATGAGTGCGGTGGTGATTTCATGTTCGCCGATATAAAGTGGCCCGCGCAGTCAACTCTCGTCGCGAGCACAATGGCGGCCCTGCTCATATGTGGGAAAATTTTCTTGCGGAAAACAGTTAAATTACATTACAAATCACTTGCCGGAAATCATGAAACTGCAATTTAATTGTGTTACCGATTACTTCTCACAAAAAGCAATGGCATTACATTGCAGTAACTTTACAAAATTAACGCGGTTACTTTTAAATTGATTTCTAGTGTTTGTTCACGTCAATAAAATGTCAACGAAATCCAGAGCCAACGCGATGGCTCAGTAGTTATGGCGCAAGGCTGCTGGCACGAAAGACAAGAGTTTGATCCCGGCCGCGGCGGTCGAATTCCGACGGACGCCGAAGAGAATAGCTTCCGTCCAGCTCTTGCAAACCGTTTGTAGTCTAGCGCTGTTATGAGTACGAGCCAGACACCGGTCGAATAGAAGCCACACGATCACCAATGCTGACGGAGACGGCTTTTTGTCACGAAACCATCTTCAGTCATCCCCACTTGAACTCCATGCAAAATTTGAAAAAATACGCTTAGCACCTCCTTATTTCAAATGTGCCCCGGACGCTTTCTTGTTCGCACTTCCTCGAGAAAATACACGGCACAAATGCAAGGTCGAGACGCCGCCTTCTCACGTCTTCTCTATCGTAAGCAGTCTTCAGCGTCTGTGCCGACTTTTATTTCGACGTCCCCGAGAGGAACAGATAACTGCCATTCTGCGGTACCACTCCAGCTGCGTCACATGTAAAAGCACAAGATCACGAGATGCAGGTAAAAAATCTTGAAGCGTGAACACGCGGAAGCCGAACCAAATGGATTGTGCATCAAAGCAACTCACCTGAAAAGCGTCCTTTCGAGCGGTCTCTGCGGGCGATCGCTTGCGATGGTCAGGGTTGACATCTGATGTTCTATTTAAAGGGAGCCCTGTCAGGCGGCCACTTGGCGCGGCAGTTTGAGAAATATGCAATAAATATAATTGCTTTGTGCTAATTTTTGCTTAAAAGCAGTGCCTTTTTCGGGGCCACTGTCAGTGGCACACCTATTTTAGGACCATAAATCGTGGCGGAAAATTTGTTTTTGCTCACTATCGCATTTATGTGTTATGCGTACACATTTATCGCCTTTTACTACTGTCTGGAAAACGCCGGATGAGGCCACCTTCTCTCTGATCGCCACTCATTACGTTCTACGTGTATATGGTAGTAGTGGTAGTAGTAGTAGTAGTCGTAGTAGTATATTTATTTGGCCATGTAACACAATATGCCCTCGACGTGAGGCAAAAGCAGGAAGACGAGGAAAACCTCCTGACGAGGCCTACACCCCGAATAATACATCGAACAGTGGCCGCACGGCAAAAAAAAAAGACTTTCAAAACAAGCAACAAAAGTTATACGATAGAAATAGCAAACACTGAAAAAACGATTCGAAGATAATAAACAGCAATTGGCAGAAAACACGATATGCACACTTGGCAGTAAAGGAAGCAACGCAAAAGACAAAATATACAAAGTTAACTGAATTTATAGAGGAAAAAAAATCTTCAGTTTTTTCTTAAAACCAGATACACTATGACTTTCTACGACGATTTTTATTAGAGACTGATAAGCATTACACAATATTACAACTTGGTTATCTATAGTTTGTTTTCCATAGTTTGTTCTAGGTCTTTCAGTGGATAAGGCGACCGCACGTAAACCATACGTAACATTTCTTGAATTATAAGCATTTTGGAAAGACCTGAAATTTTACTTTACTTTATAAAAAATGTGAACAGTCAAACTCAAATTGTAGGAATGAAAGAAATTGCGAAGATGAAATGTTTCGAAAAGATTATTTTCGACAACTGGGCTTGAACATAATGAGTGTAGAGCTTTTTTCTGAAGAGAAAGCAATTTATACGAATCGGTTTTGTTGCAAGTTCCTCACACCAGGTTGCAGTATACAAGATGGGAATGAACAAGGAGAAATTATAATTGTCTTCTAACCTGTAGTGGAAGTAGATGCATAATACGATATATAACACAAATAGACCTGGCCATTTTTAGTCTAATGCAGTTTACGTGATCTGTCCACCCCATATCACTGCGAAAATACACACCTAGAAAGCGGCAACTATAAACTTGCTCGATGTTCAAGCCATTAAAAGCTAGTTGGACGCGATGATTTAATGGTTTGTTTTTTTTAAGAATGAAAGAGCAAAAACTTTGTTTTGCTGACGTTTAACTAAGTTGATTAACAGAAAGCCAAACCGCTAACTCGTTAAGCCAGACATTAAATTGCTGTTCAAGTACTTGAAGATTGAAGCCAGAAAAAAAGACATCAGTGTCATCGCCATATATCATATTATTAGGAAATAATGGAATGTTGACAATGTCATTAATGTATAAAATGAATAAAAGTGTTCCTAAAATTGAACCCTGAGGGACACCGACATTTATTGTACCAAAAGTAGATTTTGCATCATGAATCTGAGTGTACTGGATGCGTGCAGTTAGGTAACTTTTCAAAAGTGCATTTGCAACTGCACGGATCCCATAAGTCTCTAATTTATGAAGTAGTATTGTATGCTTCACAGAATCGAAGGCTTTGCACAAATCAAGAAAAATTCGAAAAGAAAAAAACCTATTCTCAAAATTGTTACTTATAGAGTTTTTAATTTCTAACAGAGCTGATTAGGTTGATTTACCGGCCTGAAAACCGTACTGTTGGGAACAGATAAGTTGTTTAGTTTGTAAGAAGTTATTTATTCGCCTGAAGAGAACACGGTCAGCTAATTTTCAAAAAAGAGGCAATACCGAAATGGGACGTTAATTGTTCGGGTCATTTTCGTTGCATCATTGCGTCATTGCTATTGTACAACCGTTCTTTCTTTTTTTTTTGGAACATCCGCATTATTGTTCGTATCATGTAACCTTTGCTTGTAGATCACCTTCAGTTATGTCCTGCAGTTATCAAGCCAGCCGCTAGAATTAAACAAGATTCCCAACGTCGATGTCGCTTGCTCCTAGCAGTTCTGAAAATATGTACCTCAGAAGAAGACACAATATATTTCGATATCTTCTTTCGCCCAAATGAAGGTAATGGGTTCATGCGTCATGTGAAATCAGTGAACGATAATGTTTAAAATGGTTTGTTTGGAAAGGAAGTGGTGCAGTAGTTGTCTCACATCTTCGGTGGGTATCCGAAACTCGCCGTAAGGAAATAGAGAAAGAGAGGAGTTAGTGAAGAAATGAAGAAAGAGGTGCCGTATTTGAGGTCTGCGGAATAATTTCGACCATCTGGGGATTTCTAAAGTGCACTGACATCGCACAGACCTCGGACATCTTTTGCGTATCACCTCCATCAACACGAAGTAACGGGATTTCGTCGCATGTGGCATTCGTGCTCTCGCGATGAATATATGCACTCGACAAATTATAACGTCCAAAAAAGGAAAGATTCATGTGCTCGAAGATTCCTTTGTAATATTTGCGGCCGTGCATTTCGACACTAATCCTTCTTCCAAAGCCTGTAGATGTTGCGTGCATTTCTCTGAAGCCCAATATCGAAGCAATGTTCGCATAAGCTCTTCTTTTAGTCGAAAGC
The DNA here is from genome assembly GCA_030143305.2 of Amblyomma americanum. Taxonomy (NCBI): domain Eukaryota; kingdom Metazoa; phylum Arthropoda; class Arachnida; order Ixodida; family Ixodidae; genus Amblyomma; species Amblyomma americanum. The sequence goes on along the minus strand of JARKHS020010991.1, from coordinate 55,328 downwards.
GTCAGACCACAAAATTCTGCTTCATGTATTAAGCGGTAGTCCTTCCTCATATGACACTGCACACGATGGAGCAACATTGTTCGCTTTGGCAGCGACTGCGGCTCTGAGGCCGCAACGCTCTAAACACAAAAGGAGCAAAAAGGAGGCAAGCTGTCTTTCCTGTGCGGGGCAGGGCATACTGCCCTGGCCCCGGAGTAGATTTCCATCACCTAAATTGGGGAATACTTGCGAATTGCAACGCAAACAAATTCTCTCTTCGAAACATGCGAAGTTCTAGCAGTTACGGATATTTTAATTTAGGTTTCAGCCTCATATATTTGCTAACCTCAAGACCTCCGCCACCGCCTTTAAAAGCCTCCTCCTATTGCTAACTGCATCAAGTGACAATGCTTTGCAGTGGGAATATACTTACGTTGCCAACAGCAAGCATTTCGAATGTTTAGTGATCGAAATCTGCCCCGGAACTTGGTAGATCGTTCAGTTTGGCGACTTGGCATGAGTTCATAGTGGAAAAAAACAGCACACAAACGACAGAAGACCAGAAGAAACAAATACAACGGACGAGCGCTGACCCATATCTAAGGCTTTATTCATGAACCCTAATGTATATAAAGAATTAAGGAAAGACACGACACGTGAATTAAAGGCAAAAGATGAAAATAAAACAAACGTGCCCGCGCCGCTCGAAAATGACCAAGAAACAAAAGCTCTTTGGTAGATAAAGCAACATTAGGTCTACTAACGCAGCCGCACTGCTTTATTGCGATAAAATGCATATGTTATCGCATGGTCTCGTCCTTGTGTGGCTATAAGACTTGAGCGTGACGTAACGGAGCAGAGCATTTCTTTTATTTTTCTTTTTCATCAATTCGCCCCCTGATAGTGTGTGACAAAATGAGCCTGGTCATTGCAGTTTGCAAAATTTTTCTGGCGCTCTTGCAAACTCTTGTTCAGCCTGCGCCCTGTCTGCACGATGTATTGGGCTCCTAAATATAGGGGAATGCTATAACAACCCCTCTGTGGCAGTTGACGAACGGATGGCGGTGCGCGACGATCTGCAAATACATCAACATTGAATCTGTTTCCTACATTCTTTAGCCTGTGAGATACCTGATCAAATAGGGAAGAACAGAAAAATTTTTCTTTTCCTTTTCAGGCCAGACGTGCGGTGCTTTCTGGGCTGCCTGTCGCTTTAACACTGCCGTAACCGAGAGTAAGCCTCGGGTGCTACAAGATCTTTGCAACCAGCATTCCTAATTCTATTTAGTTGAGAATAAAAACTTTCACCGATACCATGATGGCAAGACTTAGTCAAATAATTTCTCAGGCAAGAGCTAACATTAGAGTTCTTCAACAGTTTTCAGTGGCCTGATTGAAAATTCTGCATAGGATTTACCGACCACCTGTTGAGCTTCCAGCTGACATGATCGCTGGTGAAAAGTAGTCGCCCCGCAAGGGCACCTTGAGTATCAAGGTGATGGTGCTTGGCTCCACCACGGACCCTTAGCCCCCATATCGTAGCTGTCATCCGCACCGTGGCGATAGGCTGTAAGGTGAAGGGTAGAAACCATGAACGGTGTCGGTCGGGACCATGGTCAAGCCTCGGCTGACGGGCTCCCCGTCTGTTTACCAGGCGGGGGCTCCGGGACCTTCCTGTGAATAAGACGGTGAACCACAGGCGACATTTTAGGAACTGTCAGTATATCCATAGCGCATGAGTACCTCTTCTTCTAAAAACTCTTATTGGTCCCTGAAAATGAACCGCACCGATCAAAGCATTGCCAGAACTCGACCCGACTCTTAACATTTTCCTCGTTTCCTGATTGTCCACTCGTTAGTAGACAATTAACCAATTGCTGGCATGTCTGTTTTTCTCATTGCTAGGACTCTGTATAAAATGATAGGCAAAAACTACAATGCAAAAAAACTCCCATCCAGTGACCTTATTGTAGAAGTATCAAAGAGACCACTCAGACACCCTACTCAAGCCAAAACAGTTCGGTCACCTCCTGGTAACCATCTCCTCTCACCGCAGCCTAAACACAGTGCAAGGTGTCATATCCGAACGCGACCTTATCCGTGAAACAGACTCAGACCTCCTTGAAGGCTTCAGAGATCATGGTGTCATCGGCCTTTGTCGCATCACCATAAGGCGGAACGATGAAGATGTGGCGACACCCCACATCGTCTTGTCTTTTGAACGCTCCCGTCTAAAAGATGCTGTCAAAGCAGAATTCATCCACTGTAAAGTTCGTCCCTATACCCCAACCCGAGAAGGTGGTTCAACTGCCAAAAGTACGGACATGGATCTAAAAACATGCCGCGGAAAACTCACATGTGCGAAGTGCGGTGCCCATGAGCACCGAACTGATAACTGCAATGCTGCTCAGGAAGAATATCCGAACAGCCACGGGACACACGCCGCGTGCTCGCGGACTTGTAAGACACTCCAAAATAAGAAAAAATTAGTCAGCTGAAAGTCACCGAAAACATAACATTCCCGGAAGTCCGAAAGAAGCTCTCACTTCTCTACGGAAGATACTACGCTGACGCAGCACGCCGGGGGACCGAGCGGTGTCTTGTCTCAGTGGGAACTCAATTCAGCATCGCTGACGCGCGCCCACTTCGGACCCTCACCAAGCAGCCTCCGGCTGCCCCGACCTTCCATGTCCCACTGGTCAACTTTTCGCAGACCTCTGGGAAAACCCAGAAAAATGAGAGGGAGACTCTCCCACTTGAAAAATCCACGTCTGCTTCTGCGTCTCTACCGGAAGCAATGGACATGACACCGGGACACTCAGCGTCGGAGGCGCTGAGGGAGTCCCCCATAGAGAGGCGGAGTCTTCTAGACCGCCTCAAACCAAAAAGACGTCTTCCAGTCGAGCCGCCTGATAAAGGCGGCGACATCTAGATAACCCCCAATAGTCTTCGCTTTTTCACTACGAAATATGGCTGTCGAGAGCATTATTCACTGGAAGTGCAAAGGTCTACACATACACACTTTCTGAAAAATATGTAGTATACAGGAAGGACAGGCAAGGCAGTGCCCACTCATCAGGTGGCGTTGCTATAGTGGCTCAGAATTCAATTCCTTCTCAATGTCTTCCACTTGGTACTGATTTAGAGGCAGTGGCAATACGAGCCCTAACTTTCGGCAGGGTAATAACAGTAAGTTCTCTATATATTCCACCAGATAGTCGCTTGTGAATTGATGAACTCGTAAAACTCATTGACTAGCTACCGGAGCAGTTCCTGTTGGTTGGCGACTTTAACGCACACCACCCATTCTGCGGAGGTAATAGAACCGATTCTCGAAGTGTGTTCATTGAAAAATTTCTGTTGTCATTTGGCTCATGGTTATTCAACAGAAGAGAACCAACACATTTTAATGCAACACACAGCTCATACATGGCGATAGACTATGCTATTGGGTCTTAATTGCTCTTGGCCGCTACTCTGAGGGCTGTTATTAATAACCTCTATTGAAGTAACCACTTCCCCATTTTTTTAAGATACAAAGAAAATATATATCATATAAAGTTTAAAGAAAAGATTGCTGACTGGGAGTTGTTCAGGGAACTCTCAGCATTGCCCCGTTCATCAATTACAAACATAGGTATAGATGAATCTCAATCCTTGGTCACATTGCATATTATAGACGCTGCCCAGATATCCATACCACAGACGTCAGGTAAAATACGTAACAAACGATAGCCATGGTGAAATGCACCAGTGCAAGAAAGCTCGTCGCTACCAAAATAATGCACGGTCAAAATTCCGCCGTTATCCTACGGCTGACAACTTAGTAAACATTAAGCGAGCTAAAGCAAGTGACAGGCGTAGTCGGCCTATATCCAAAGGGGAAAGTTGGAAATCATTTCTCTCTTCTGTAAATCCTTGCACTGATACGCATAAAGTGTGCAGTAGACTAAAAACACTTATATGGCATAGTTCACATCCATTTCCTCTTGTTAGCACTGCTGATGATACATTTGAGCACCAAGCAGATGCACTAAGCAAACACTTTGACACACTTTTAGCTCAGTGCATTATACAGATTCCTTCTTGGGATACAAGCTAGCTGAGGAGCGCAAATCTATTGAGAATAATAAAAGGTCCTCAGTAGGCGGATACAATAGCCCATTTACTTTACAAGAGTTGAAAGTTGCCTTAGGCGCTTGTGGCAACTCAACAGCAGCAGGCCCTGGCAGGGTCACATACGGAATGCTCAGGCACTTGCATGAAGAAATCCTTGAAACTATCCTGTGCCTGTTTAATAAGATATGGGCTGCTGGACGTCTGCCAAAGGCCTGGAAAAAAGCGGTTATTATTCCGGTATTAAAGCAAGACAAAGAAGCCACACTTGCGGCCAGTTACCGGCCAATTGCCCAAACCAGCTGTTTGTGGAAAGTCTTTGAAAAAGAATGATAAATCGTCGCTTTGTGCATTTTCCTGAAATTAACGGTAGTCTTGAACAGCACCAAGCTTAATTTAGGGCTAACCGGTAAACCATTGACCAGTTCTTTGCCTTCGAATCTTACATAAGGGATGCCTTTGTACATAAACAGCACTGTTTATCTGTTTTCTTTGATTTTACTCTTTACTCTTAATTCAATTTTTACCCGCTTAGCCCGAAGGCGCTAGATCAGGGGTTTACAATGATGAAAAACACACATTTTCACTCATACAGCACACTTGCTGACCTGAAAGGCGATTTCATTCACTGATAGAGCGTACTAAAAATGAATTTGCGTACATATTTCTTCTGGTACGGTATTTCAAAATCTTAAAGCAATGATCAATATGAGAGGAGACATAATAATGCCTGTTTAAATATTTTTCCTTTTGAATGCCGGTTTTATCATCAAATATTTGATACAGGAGTTTAAGGCGAAATTTCTTTCCTGGAGCACGAAGAATTTCCTACTCTAAATCGTTTTTCATGTCGGCACAGCTATCACCTCTGGAATATTGACGTAGGATGAACCTAGCAGCCCTGTTTTTGAATTTTTTCATGCTTATTAAAATAAGGCTTACTGAAAATATTGAAATTGATTTAGAGAAAGCTTACGATACCACAGGGCGCTATGGTATCATCCGTTTTCTGTTCGTATTAGGGATGGGGGGAATATGCTGTCCACCATTCAAATTTATCGGTCTGAACGAACATTCAAGGTCCATGTAGCGAACTCGTTATCCAGGCAGTTTATACAAGAGAATGGTGTCCCTCAAGGCGGTGTTCTTAGCTGCACTCATTTTATAGTGAAAATGAATTCATTAAAGAGCGTCCTTCCTACTTCTATATCCTACTCCGTTTATGTCGACGATGTACAAATAAGTTACAAGCCACGTAATTTGTCCATCTGTGCGCGGCAAATTAACTAGGAGTAAACAAAGTAGCAAAGTGGGCAGACCAAAACGAATTTAAACTCAACTCATCAAAGACTGGAAGCGTAGTCTTCACACCGCAGATTGGAAGATTTAATTACCTGGCGACAAACCAACAGAGCACGGAAAGTTTCTCTTCGTCCAATGTTCGAGCCTCAACCACCTCCATGGGACTACTGCCATATACAATCAAACAAGCCAGCTTGTCATAAGAAGTCGGAATTCTCATCTCCTCCATTACCATCAACTTTTTCTACCCAACATGATGACTGCATCCTTTACAAAGATGCCGCCATAACCTCAATGGGAGGAACAACTGTTTTTATAAGCCCGACACACCCTCAACTCTACAGACGCCAGACCTACTGTACTGAAAATTCATCACCTCTTCCCTTGGAGCTCCAAGCGATTTTAAATGCCATAGCAGCTTTACCTGACGACCCTCCTTATAACCAGGTACACCTATTCACTCATTCCCAAGAAGCTCTCAAGCACCTAAAGAAAGTGCATGGTACCCTTCGGGTTTCCCAGGACATATATGCTGCTTGCAAATCTTATCCGGTCCCTATACTCATACACTGGCTTCAAGCACGCGCAGATGTCGATAGCATCACATCTGACATGTTATCTCGTTTAGCGGACGTACCGCAAACACCTCCTGCCTTTTCGCCACCAGATCCACTTCTGACACATTTAACATCTTCAGCCTCCCTCAGGCGGCGTACACGTGCTCTTATTCCCCCGTGTACCCACCCTCTTCCTCCCAACCTATCACGGATGGAGGAGGTCTCTCTGAGGCGGCTGCGAGTCGGAGTGGCCGTTACGCCTGCAGTTCGTCACCAGTGGCAAAGTGAGAAGATTCCTGCGCCAGAAAAATGCCCTTACTGCGATACACCCGCTTCTGACACCATTGTTCACCACCTATTGTGGACTTTCCCAGGAACTTCGCTGGTGCGCGCTCGCGTTCTGCAAGAGGCAGGCCTGTCCTCAAACAATGACTCCGATTTCAACTTGTGGATAACGAAAAACATTTATGCACGAGGATTATGTGACTTCTTACACCTTACTGGACTCATGCCTTTTTGTATCCTATTAACGTAATAACGTTCATTAATGGCATCACGTTTTATGCCGTGCGGCAAATTTAGCGTCCTAATTAAATAAATAGTCTTCACAAAAAAATCTGGTATTAGACCTAAACCCGAGATCACATTTAACGGGCAGAGTATTTCTGTCCAAAAAGAGCACACATTTTTTGGCGTCACAGTCGACGAAAAGCTCACATTCATGAAACACATTAGGCAGCCAAGACTTAAATGCCTGAAATCAATGAACCTTCTGAAGATCCTGTCCCACCAGTCTTGGGGCACAGATCGAGACTGCCTGCTGAGTCTTCTAAATAGTGTAGTTCTATCACGTATTCACTATGGCTCAATAGAGTTGGAGTCGGCACGAAAAAAACACCTTAAAAATGCTCGACGCTGTGTACCACCTTGGCCTGCGGTTGGCTACTGGTGCTTTCTGTGCAAGCCCAATTTCCAGTTTGTACATTGAGGCGTACCGATGGTCACTCGAACGACGACGGAAGTACACAAGTATAACTTACGCTACGAAGGTATTATCTCATGCTGACCATCCAATCAACGCGCTTTTGCGAAACCCAACCAGTACACTGCTCTTTTCAAACCGCCCGTCTGGAAACCCACTTTTACCCATTTGAGTGGCCACAGTTGTCCAAGACATGAACGTAACAGTCTCCAACATTCTGGTAACTTCTTCTAAATACATAATTGCTCTCTGAGAAATGTATCCAGTTGACTGTCACATATCCTTTCGTGAGTATGGCAAGAATGTGTCACCAGTTGCCATAAAACACCATTTGCTGTCCCTAAAAGCAAAGTATCAGTGCACAGAGTTTTACGCTGATGCCTCAAAGACATCTTCAGTTCCATGTGCAGTTCACAGTTGTCAATTTTCTGAAACAAAAGCAAGAAATAGACACACAAGCATATTTACTGCGGAATGCCATGGTATTTTATTGGTTGTCAGATTTATCGTGGAAAAGAAGGTCCCAAGCTCTGTTATTTACTCAGATTCTTTCATTGTGATTATGGCCTTGTCTTCTGGGAACCCTGCAAAAACCATGTTATGAATTTTCTCTTGAAATGCCTTATGTTGGCCAGTACATTGAACTTCAGAATAACAGTATGCTGGGTACCAGGCCACTGTGGAATAGATGGAAATGAAGAGGCTGATAGGCTTGCAGCATCAGGTACCGAACTGAGTAGGATGGATATAAAGCAACTTCCATACCAGGACCTCAGGCCGTACATTAGGACTGCACTTCGCAAAGGGTGGCAGCAGTATTGGGATGAACAAACAGACAACAAACTGCACACAATGAAATAACGGATTGGGAGGTATGCCACAGAAAAACAATATAGATTAAAAGAAGTTGCTCTCTGCAGACTGAGGATAGGACATACATACCTCACACACACATCTTTTACTGATTACTCCGGCACCACAATGCGTGAGATGTGGAGCCCACATCTCAGTTGTCCACACATTAATCATATGCCCCAGACTTCTCTGAACTTTACACATTTAAAATACCAATGCACCCTTCATTATATTTACGTGATTACCGCATGTTTTAATTGGATAGGGTTTTTAAAATTTTAACTGATGCAGATTTCTTAGGAGAGATTTCATGTTCAAGGTAACCACAGCACCTCCTCATTGATGAGGAGAGTGCTGAGCTTACCCATAGCTGCCAGACGCCTCGCTCTTCTTGCTCAAGCAAGGACTGTGGCTGAGATTACCTAGATTTGTCTTTCATATATAACTACTCTTAAAACAAGTTTTAGGCTCTATACATCACTTTAAGCCATTCCACCGTATATTTAGGCACCCTAATCACACTATATATTCCTGCACATACCCACTACTCATAGGTCCTATAAACCTAGTGTTCACTTTATCATTTGTATGTATTTTAGCCTGAGTCGACCAAAAAACCTCGTGTTTGGCGCTCTTTGGCCTTACGTGCCCTTGCGCCTAAAACCTAGCATCATCATCATCAAGAGTAGTCTGAAATTCAAATACAGCAGCTGCTCGCCTACGGGCGTCTAGAAAGAGAAGTGCAAACCGAACGAACACTCTCTAAACACTTTAACAACGTCAGCCACCCGAGTGTCAAACCTTCCGCTTTCTGTGAAAACCAAGTTATCAAGATATCTGACGGTGGCATGATGCAAACCTACCAGGTACTTTTATAAGTCGCTCTCAACATATGCAATAAAAATTTCGCTCAACACGGTTGCAAAGCTCGAACCTGGGCACACACCTCCTTTCAGCGAATGGAGCTTTCCTTCCGACCCTACGAAGGTCGCTGTAGGCAGAAACGCAAAATCTTAAGAAAAACTTTCAAGTGTCAGCAAAGTGCTATTGGCAAAGGCCATATAGTGATTCTCTTCAGTGGTCGACATTTTAACAAGCTCCCGCAGGCTGTTTTGCGACAAGCAGTACTAAAAGTCAATCACGTCAATGCTGAAGGCAGCACAATTTTGTGGGTTATGGTCCTTAATGAAGGTTACTACAGCAAAATAATATGTCCAGATGTAGCTTCTTGCATTTCTTTAGCCGTGCGCATAACCGCTGAAGACAAGTTCACTGAGAAGAACAACGGCTTCCTTCTTGACCCTCGCTTATTTCAAGGGAGCCACCTCGATGTTCTTCGTAGTGATTTTTCGTAAAATTGATGTTAAGAAGAAATGATTAAGTAACCTTCTTTGTCCGCAAGAATAACTCTTAAGTGCTCAGAATGCATCCAGTTGGCTATCGCGTTGTCTGGACTGGGGCTTGACATTTTTCACTTTTGTATGCTCTAAAACTTCCAGTCAGTAGTGCCCAGAGCGCTATTTCACTTTCTTCTGCTTCTCTTGCGATAGACCTTGACATAAACATCTTTTACGGCCCATCTAGCCTTGGGTCAATGGCGCGATTGGGACCCAGCTTTAGCACATTATTAAAGACCGGTGCGATCTGTTCGTCAGGAAAACTGAAAACTTTGCCTTGTTGGAAGCCAGTTCTTTTCTTCTTGCTCTGAAGCTAAGGGCGTGTGACGTTCCAAAGGAACTCTGCGAGATTGTCGGACAAGGCAGACCACTCATGGTAAGAGCGAACCCCAGTATGCCTGCTACAAGTAAGCCCACAGGAAACTCGCAGGCAGTTCTTGAAGTGACGGGCTCGTCACCAGAACTCCGAGGCTACGATACGGCGCAATCTTCTGCTATGTCCTGCATATGGAATTAAGAACGCGAAACATGCCAACGTTCCGGAGGAACACATTCGAGTTTCACATACAAGGAAGCATTCCATTTACAACGCCAGGGATGCGCAAGCATTCTTTTTCGTGCATAGTTTTTTTAAGGGCAAACTTTTTGTCGTTCAACGTTTTAGAATTGATCTTGGAGTTAGAGCATGAGAAGACCTTTTGGGCTATGATTTGAGGGAGAGAGAGAGAAAGAAGTAGTAGAGGAAAGGCAGGGAGGTTGACCAGTAAAATGTTCCGGCTGGCTACCCTGCTGGGCTAGGATTTGTAATGGTAAAGTAATAACCGATTAAATTTGCGACGGCGTTCAAGCTCCTCCGCAGCGCAAAGCGCCAAGTTAGGGGGCGCATGATGACGTCTTCTACGGTACCGGTATATTTCCAACGTATAAACGCTTGCTTTGAAGGAAGATAACCAAAGCCACTGACGGCAAAGTCGGCCGAGCGTGGTTTGGCAGCATAGAACGGCACATGGTAGGGTGTGCTTGACCGCAGCCGAAATTTGAAACCATACCATCCGTGAGGTCACACCGAGCTTCTCTGCACTCTGACGCTGCTTTGAAGAGAATCCAAATATTTAGTCTTCAGCTGCGCCACAATTTTAAATGCATGTGCAGAAAACTTGGCATGCTTTGCCTACAGCCTGAAAATATTTCAATCCTCAAATATAGCGGAATTCTCAAAAATTGGTGCAGTCGCCTTAACGCACTGCCGCCAGTTGATATGTAGTACCAGGTGTTTCAGTGACCACTTTGAAATGTTTCTAAAAGATGCGGTGCACGAAGAATAAAGAGAATCATTTCCGGGTGCCCTGTAAGCTGCAGCAGGCGTCAGTAATTTTGAAAATCGCAATTATTAGCTGGCTAATTTGATACCATTTACCAAATAACTTATTAATTACCACAGTCCGGTAGGTAGGGGAAATGGCCAGTGTAGCCGCGGCTAAGTCACATCAGTTTTTAAAAGGAATAAACAGTCTTTCTTTGAAGCCATGCGACACGAAAAAAATGTGCTTTTTTTTTCGCACAGAATCGAAACGTAACGCAATTCCGTGCACAGAGATGCGTTTTCGTGAACTGAGCGCTGAGCTGTGATGCGCGTCCAATTTGTGCCCAAATATAAGAACCAGATATCGGCATGCGGCAGGGCATGTTGTTGTTGACCTCAGTAAACATGGCACGTACCCCAGCCGGGGATTTGGCCAAGTCTTGGTGCTGAATCCCGAGGAGAAGCACATAGGTAACTACGAGGAAAAGAAAGGCATGAGACCGATAAGTAGAATAGTTGGTTTGGTTTATGGGGGTTTAACGTCCCAAAGCCACTCAGGCTATGAGTGACGCCGTAGTGAAGGGCTCCGGAAATTTCGACCTATGGGGTTCTTTAACGTGCACTTACATCGCGCAGTATAAGAGCCTCTAGAATTTCTCCTCCATCGAAATTCGACCGCCGCGGCCGGGATCGAACCTGCGTCTTTCGGGCCAGCAGCCGAGCGCCGTAACCACTCAGCTACCGCGGCGGCTCAGAAGTAGAATAGTGGAATCACTTAAACTGAAGAGAAAAACAAAAAATGAAGAAAAATAAAAAATACAAAAAATGAAGTTCAAGGAATAGGAAAAGAACACATCGTTAGACATGTGGGGGAATTTTCTAGAACGACCTCGTCATTTTCAAAAGTGTTGTTACATTGTCCTCTCTGTAGCGGTGGAAACTCGCAGACTGTGATAATTTGACAACCAATCAGCAATTTTAGGATAGAAAGAATGCACATTGTTAGACATGCGGGGGAACATTCCAGAACGACCTCATCGTTTTGAAACGTGTCATTACACCGTCCTCTCGGTAGCGGTAAAAACTCGCAGACTGTGGCAATTTGACAACTCACTAGCAATTTTATGATAGAAAATGTACGCATTGTTGTTGTTGTTGTTGCCTTCGTGGCATGGCACGCGTTGTTAGATATGCGGGGCAATTTTCCAGAACGACGTCGTCGTTTTCAAAAGTGTTAATACATCGTCTTCTCGGTAGCGGTAGAAACTCGCAGACTGGGGTAATTTCACAACCAATCAGCAATTTTAGGATAAAAAAGTGCCCATTGTTAGACCTGCGGGGGAACATTCCAGAACGATCTCGTCGTTTTCAAAAGTGTCATTACACCGTCTTCTCGGTAGCGGTACAAACTCGCAGACTGTGGTATTTTGACATCCAAGTAGAAATTTTGGGATAGAAAAAGTACGCATTGTTAAACATGCGGGGGAATTTTCGAGAACGACCTCGTCGTTTTCAAAAGTGCTATTAAATCGTATTCTCGGTAGCGGTAGAAACTCGCAGACTGTGGTGATTCGACAACTCACTAGCAATTTTGGGAGAGAAAATGTACGCATAGTTGTTGTTCTTGCCTTCGTGGCACGGCGCGCATTGTTGTTGTTGTTGCCTCAAATACGATGGCACATACCCACGGTGGGGGATTGGCCAGGGTTTGGTGCAGATTCACCATGCGGAGGTATTTTCCAGAATGACCGCGTCGTTTTCAAAAATGCCATTACATCGTCTTCTCGGTAGAGGTACTAACTTGAAGGCTGCGGTGATTGGACAACTAATTAGCAATGTTAGGCATTTGAAAGATAATGAGAACTACTTTGAACAACACTGACCTCTGGTGCGGTTGAAAGTGTGTTCATGAGACAATTTGCCCTGGTTTTAACCTCTCATTTTTAGGAATTTTCGAAAGTCTGCGCTGGAACACAAGCTATATTCTGTATTACCGAAGACGTGAAGAGCCTTCTGTATGCTCACAATTTAAGCGCTGGTATAAGTCCGAAATGTCGCAAGAAATAGAACCCATGGAGAAATTCAAAGCCTTCTTTGTCGAACATAAATATTTACGGACGCTCAGATGATCTGATGCAATGAACTGCTTAAGCAGAACGTGGTTCTAGGACATTCTTTTCCTTTTCTTTCTTTTATGTTTAAAACATTCCATTTTGTGCACTTTTCTTTTTGCCACATACAATTGCCTAAGAGTTGCACAAATAAATATCGCGTTGCTTAATTGGCCGTTTATGGCCCAGTAATAGATGCATACTTTACATTAGCAGCATTGCACTTTTCCTTTTCATTGACTGGCTTTATTGTTCGCCAAAGATTTTTGATGCTCTTACATTCGCTGCATCATACACACTGCGCCTTACTTGACACGCCGCGTTGGGTCAGCCGATGAGGCGCGTTAACGTTAGCCGCTGTTTCCACTATAAATGCGCTCGCCTCTCACTCGCAGGGTCGCTGCGCGCCCGCCTCATCACCTACTTCGATGTAGGTTTTACCCCCTTAGTTCATGTTGGGGGGGGGGGGGGGGGGGGTTCTCATTCTCGGCTCGCGCAAGGCTGGCTGCAGGTGCCGGCGGCTTCACTGACCAGGGACACACACCCGCTTATTGCCTGCTGGTGGTCATACTGCTTACTCTGCGAAACGAAATAACGCACTGTTACCATTGTTACCAATGCTAATCCGCCGCGGTGGCTCAGTGGTTAGGGCGCTCGGCTACTGATCCGGAGCTCCCGGGATCGAACGACCGCGGCGGCTGCGTCTTAATGGAGCAAAAACGGTAAGGCGCCTGTGTGCTGTGCGATGTCAGTGCACGTTAAAGATCCCCAGGCGGTTGAAACTATTCCGGAGCCCTCCACTACGGCACCTCTGTCTTCCTTTCTTCTTTCACTCTTTCCTTTATCCCTTCCCTTACGGCGGGGTTCAGGTGCCCAACGATATATGAGACAGATACTGCGCCATTTCGTTTACTGAAAAACCAATTATTATATATTATTATTATTATTATTATTATTATTATTATTATTATTATTATTATTATTATTATTATTATTATTATTATACTATTGCGCATAAACAGATCAATACGTTGGGGGGCTTCTTCCACGATGTTTGTGGCACACTTTTAGCAGTTTGGCGCTTCTTGAAGCAAAGTTTTCCCTCTTGAGCCGTTGTGAATAAAGCAAGCATGTGTTCCACTGCGATACCAAGCAAAGTCAACCAGGCAATTTGTAGAAAGCGCATCTCACACAACTTCTGTAGCGACAGCTGCACTACGCTAGCATTTCGAGCCTTCGGCATGGCACCCCTTGAGCTGCGTGTTTACACCTGGAGTGACGCGATAGCTACATCTGGATTCACTCCCTCCCACTCGGTTTCGCCGCCGCGCCGCGCCGCCGGCAGCTGCCCCGCACCACGTGACCAACAACATGACCAGCCACGGCGCCGCCACGGAGCTCAAGGGCGGCCACGCAGCTCAAAGGGTGCCACGCTGAAGGCTCGAAATGCTAGCGTAACGTTGCTATCACTGCAATATATAGCTGAAATTTCACTGAATCATTTTTATTGCGTCATTATTAATATCCCAATCGCTAATAAAATGAAATCGTTAGTTTTGTTGAAAGCAACATTTTGAAACTGCTACTAAAAGGATGCGGGCCTTAAATTTGAGTAGCCTAGGTTGCTCTTCCCGAGCGACAAATCATTAACTTGACTGCCACCTGCCGCGGTGGGCAGTTTGCTCACTACCCATGGGGCAGGCATTGATGACACCGCAAGGTCACGTGACCTATGTGGTCTACCTTCTTCTTAGGTTGCTCTCTGTGCCGTATTTTTTTCCTAAAAGGCCTGTAACGCTGTCGCGTTAAAGAAAAAAGTCTACACATCTGCCACGAATAGTACGTCAATTAAGACAGGAAGGTTTGTAAGGTAATAACGGAGAGTTTTCCGCGTCATCACGACGCTACATCTCCGTTAACATAATGATATAAATGTATTTTTTGTCTGTTCAATAAAACGAACGGTACCGTTTTTTTTGTGCTCGTGTTTTTAACTGACCTGAACATATTAACCCTGAGATAAATGTTGCTCCTAAATAACTATTCAAGGTATGCGTTTATACTCGAGACAGACTAGATGGTTTTAGGTATTGACTTATCTAATTTGCTACAGTCGCAAAATTTTGAAATCACCACCACCTCATGAGGACGATAAAGCAAGAGAGAAACCACGGGAGAAGCCGAGCATGGCCGAGCGCACGTCTCACCCGCTTATTTCTGCTCCTGAGACAATCACCTTTGCAGGGGGCGATAAGGGGATTTGGCACGCACAAGGTCTTTTGACAAGGCACTCTGTGAGCTATTTTAAATATATGTACTACATTACACAATTTTATTGTTCTGTGTTTTACGATGTAACTGTTTTTTGTGTTGAGTGAATGTATTGTCACGTAGTGGTGACGGCAGTCGACGCAGCGATGAAGACGGACGAAAGGGTCTTCTAAAAGAACTGTTTATTGGGCTGACTTGCACCCAAAATGGACTGAATCACTCGGCGGCGGCGAAGCGACAAGCGTGCTCGGCGGTCGTCGAACAGAATGCCCGCCGCTGTCGGCCGTGCTCAATTTAAAGCTGATAGCGAACATTCGAGATAAAGGGCGCAAAGTTACTAGAACATTCCAGAACAACGTAGAATCAGCTTTGCCTGGCTGCGATCAATCGAGATAATTCTAGTCGCGTCTTGCGTCGCAAACAAAGCGATAAGGTGGTGTCGCGGCAGATTTGAAAAACGAACAAACACTGCAAATATTGGCGGCATTACTCCCCACTCAAAGAAGCATCGACCCGATGCATTAAAACAAATAATGCGACTAGTAAGGGAAAAAAACAGATCTTGCGAAAATAGAGCATGGAAATGCAGCGGCCTTTAGCGCGCATAATACGGCTTCAGACGGACTACATGGTCAACTTCTGGTCGTACGCGGCGTCGCTGGGATGCACTCATTGCGTCAGGGATGACTTCATAATCCAGTTCACCCAGCCGACGAAGAACCTTGTACGGGCCGAAATAGCGGCGCAAAAGCTTTTCACTCAATCCACGGCGGCGAATGGGCGTCCACACCCAGACTTGGTCTCCTGGCTTGTATTCCGCGTTGCGTCTTCGTAGGTTGTAGCGTCTGGCGTCGGACCGCTGCTGATCTTTGATCCGTAATCGGGAAGCCTTCGAGCTTCTTCTGCGCGTTGAAGGTAGGCGGCAACGTCGACGTTCTCTTCTTCTGTAACGTTGGGCAGCATGGCGTCTAGCGTGGTCGTGGCCTCCCTGCCATGGACGAGCCTAAAAGGTGTCATCTGGGTGGTCTCCTGCACTGCGGTGTTGTAGGCGAAGACGACGTAAGGCAGGATGACATCCCAGGTTTTATGTTCGGCATCGACATACATAGCGAGCATATCGGCGATGGTTTTGTTCAGGCGCTCGGTCAGTCCGTTGGTCTGCGGATGGTATGCAGTTGTCCTCCGGTGGCTGGTTTGGCTGTAGCGCAGGATGGCTTGCGTGAGTTCCGCCGTAAATGCTGTTCCTCTGTCCGTGATGAGCACATCGGGGGCGCCGTGTCGAAGAAGAATGCACTCCACGAAAAATTTGGCGACTTCTGCTGCTGTTCCGTTCGGTAAGGCTTTCGCCTCGGCGTAGCGGGTCAGGTAGTCGGTCGCTATGATGATCCACTTATTTCCAGATGTTGACGTTGGAAAAGGGCCAAGCAAGTCCATGCCAATCTGCTGAATGGGTCTTGAGGGAGGTTCAATGGGGTTCAGAAATCCTGCTGGTCGTGTGGGAGGAGTCTTTCGTCGCTGACAATCTCGACATGCTTTCACATAGTGTGCGACATCGGCAGACAGTCGGGGCCAGTAATACTTGTCTTGAATGCGGCGGAGGGTGCGAGTAAACCCGAGATGTCCAGCTGTCGGCTCGTCGTGTGAAGCCTGTAGAATTTCTTCGCGGAGACAAGTAGGTACAACAAGGAGGTAGGCTGTTTTGTTCGCTGTAAAGTTCTTCTTCACAAGGACCTCATTCTGCACACAGAAAGAAGACAGTCCTCGCTTGATTGAAGCGGGGGGTGAAGAAACCTTGCCTTCCAGGTACTCGATGAGGCCTTTTAAGTTGGGGTCCGAGCGTTGCTGCTGAGCAAAAGAGCTTGCGCTGATGGGTCCCAGGAAGGCGTCCTCATCGTCGTCCAGCGGCGGTGCATCTACAGGGGCTCGTGAGAGGCAATCGGCGTCAGTGTGCTTGCGTCCGGACTTGTAAACGACGGTGACGTCAAACTCCTGGAGACGCAGACTCCATCGAGCGAGTCGGCCAGAGGGATCCTTCAAATTGGCAAGCCAGCAGAGCGCGTGGTGGTCGCTGACCACCTTGAACGGCCGTCCGTAGAGGTAGGGGCGGAATTTCGACGTAGCCCAGATGATGGCAAGGCTCTCCTTCTCAGTGGTCGAATAGTTAGCCTCGGCCTTGGAAAGGGAACGGCTAGCGTATGCGATGACCTTCTCCAGCCCGTCACTTTTTTGAACGAGAACGGCGCCTAGTCCCACGCTGCTTGCGTAGGTATGAACTTCAGTATCGGCGTTTTCATCAAAATGCGCAAGGATCGGTGGGGACTGTAAACGACGCTGAAGTTCCTTGAATTCTTCTGCTTGCGGCGCTTCCCATTTAAACGGCACGTCTGCCTTCGTCAATTGGGTCAAGGGCTCGGCGATGCGCGAAAAGTTTTTCACAAATCGTCGGTAATATGCGCATAGTCCGAGAAATCTGCGCACTGCTTTCTTATCGGCCGGCGGTTGAAACTGTTCAATAGCAGCTGTTTTCTGCGGGTCTGGGCGTACTCCTTCCTTGCTAACGATGTGGCCTAGAAACAGCAGCTCTTCGTAGGCAAAGTGGCATTTCTCTGCTTTCAAGGTTAGGCCAGACGACTTGATTGCGTCTAGTACTGTTCGAAGTCTTTTGAGGTGCTCTTCAAAGTTCGAGGCGAAGACAACGACGTCATCTAAATACACCAGACAAATCTGCCACTTCAGGCCTGCCAGCACTGTATCCATTACTCGCTGAAACGTCGCTGGTGCGGAACAGAGACCAAATGGCATCACCTTGAACTCAAACAGCCCATCCGGAGTTATGAATGCTGTCTTCTCGCGATCTCTTTCGTCGACCTCAATTTGCCAGTAGCCGCTCTTGAGGTCCATCGATGAGAAATATTTGGCGTTGCAGAGGCGGTCCAGTGTGTCGTCGATGCGGGGGAGGGGGTAGACGTCCTTCTTTGTTATGTTGTTCAAGCGGCGGTAATCCACGCAGAATCGAAGTGCGCCGTCTTTCTCACTAGAACAACCGGTGCCGCCCATGGGCTGTTTGAAGGCTGGATGACGTCGTCGCGAAGCATTTCTTCGACTTGGTCCCGGATGGCTTGTCGTTCTCGCGGAGACACACGGTAGGGGCTTTGACGGAGAGGTCGGACGTGTTGATCCGTTATAATGCGATGCTTGGCAATTGGCGTCTGTCGCACCTTCGGCGATGTCGAAAAGCACTCACTGTAGTTTTGAAGCAGATTGCGGATCTGGTCTTGTCTGTTCCGGTGCAGGGCTGGGTTGATGTCGAAAGTGGGCGAGTTCTCTTGGTCAGGCGGATCTTCTGCGGAGGGGTCGGAGAGGGCGAAGGAATCTCGTACGTCAGATATTTCGTCGTAGAAAGCAATCGTCGTTCCTCTGTTAATATGCCGGTATTCTTCGCTGAAGTTAGTCAGCAGTACTTCGGCCTGGCCATTGCGGAAATGTGCGATGCCTCTTGCGATGCTGATTCCTCGGTCTAGTAGCAACTGCATGTTCCCCTCGATGATGGCTTCAGTGTTTATGGCTTTCGTGGCGCCTACGGTCACGATAACGCTTGAACGGGGTGGGACGCTCACTTCTTCCTCCAGGACACTTAGGGCAACGTGATTTTCCCGAGTTTTCATCGAAGCCATGGCTTCGTCCGTCGAAAGCGTGATCAGCTTGGATCGCAGGTCGATGATCGCCTGATGCTCATTAAGGAAATCCATACCCAAGATCACTTCGCGGGAGCATTGCGGTAGCACAACAAAGGTCGCAGGATAGGTATGTCCTTTGACAGTCACTCGCGCTGTGCATCGTCCTGATGGCGTAATGAGGTGGCCCCCAGCGGTGCGAATTTGTGGGCCGTCCCAAGCCGTTGTGACTTTTCTGAGCTGCGCAGCGAATGTTCCATTCATCACCGAGTAATCGGCTCCTGTGTCGACTAGAGCGGTGACTTTCCGGCCGTCGATAGTCACTTCTAGGTCGGAGGTCCTGGCTCTTGCATTGCATGTCGCTCTCGGCGTCGGGTCACGGCTTCGTCGCGTATGCGAGTCACGGGTTGGGCGTGTGGTCGAAGCTCCTCTGGGTGGCGGCGTCGATTTCAAGGTAGCTTGCGTCGTGGTCGAGGTTCTCATTGTGTGCGGCGTCGGTGCAGCGAGTGTCGGTTCTTCATGCGGCGTCGCGGGTGCACCGTCTTCATGGGGCGTGGTCGGTGGAGGATCTTCGGCGTTTAGCTCGTGAGCAACCTCACCTCCAGAGGTTGCTGCCTTTAGTTTCCCCTACGGGGGCTGGGCGACCTTCCTCGTACCGCGGCTCCGTAGCTGCGGCGTGGCGACGCAAAGCGCGAGGTTGACGGCGATGGTGAGCGCGAAAAGCGGTTCGGCGTGTACTCTTCTCGACGCAGGTACTCGTCGATTTCGTGCGGACGTTGTCCGAAGCGTGGTCGTGGGGCGTTAACGGCAAATCCTCGAAGACCAATACGTCGGTACGGGCAGTGACGAAGAATATGGCCGGCCTCACCGCAATGGAAGCACAACGGCCGGTTGTCGGAAGTCCTCCAGGCGTCGCATTTCCTGGGGCTTGAGCGTCGGTCATAGGCTGGGCGGGTGGGGGCTGGGAGGCGGCGTTGTGGAACGATTGGCTCATCTCGGGGAGGACGTGGGGGTTGTCGCTGGGGCTGAGCAGTACTTACTGCAGCGGCGTAGGTCATGGCCTGGGGTTCTGTGGCCGTCGGGGTGCCAAGTGCCTGTTGCACTTCTTCCCGTACCACATCCATCAGATTCGCTGCTTGTGGCTGTGGGGAAGATGGCAGTAATCGGCGTACCTCCTCTCGTACAATTTCGCGGATAACTTCCCGCAAGCTGTCGCTGGTGGTGGCCGGCGTGTCCGAACGGATTGCACAGGCAGAGGAAGGGCGATTGTACTGCCGAGCTCGAACGTCGAGGGTATTCTCAATCGTGCAGGCTTCTTGCATAAACTCCTCGACTGTTTTTGGCAGCTGGCGGACGAGGCTTGCAAAGAGTTGTTCTTTTACGCCGCGCATTAAAAACTGAACTTTCTTTTCCTCGGTCATCCCGGGATCGGCGCGGCGAAATAAGGTGGTGTCGCGGCAGATTTGAAAAACGAACAAACACTGCAAATATTGGCGGCAGTATTTTTCTGCCCTCCCTGCCTGGACTCAAATGAGGGTGTGCAGTATTGTGGAAATAAAAAAATAAAACTTTCACCAACATCCGGGCCCGACAGGAACAACGCAAAGCGGAAGTGGGATGTCTCGTTACGCCTTGTCTACGAGCCAATGGCCACTTGTGTGAACTACCCTTATGTGGCTAACTACCCTAACGCTCTGCAACTGCCTCGTGGTGGCTGCTTTGTACGGCATCTCAGCGAGTGAATTTCTTTAGATGGGAAGTTTAAAAATAATCTAGCGTACTCTGGCTTTGGCGCTTGTTAAAAATGTCAAGGGGGAAAATTAAACCATAGTCCACCCCTATGACATGCCTGATATCTTAAATGTAGTCGCTGCATGCATTTCGTTGTTTTATGAAACTGCTAGTAAATCAGTAGGGCAGTGCGAAAGAAACATCGCTCTTAAGTGTCCCTCAACTTGGCCGAAGTTTGTGTGCTTTCGTCGCTCTCGTCCAGGCTTTATGCGGAAGAGGAATAATTATTAAGGAGCACGAAGAATCGTCAGCGTGGTCAGTGGCTGAAGTTCTGAACGGCTATGTGTTACGCTTAGCTTTTGTCTGTTTTCCTACTCCTTGTCTGCAGTAAACCGAAACTTTGATGACCTAAGTTACAAGTGTGAGCAGGAAACGAAGAAATTTGAAGATTTTTCGAACTTTCCGGAAATTATGTCCTCGAAGTTTTAGGCAGGTGGCAATTTCATTTGAACTTGACGGGGGCTCGAAGTAGGTGGCTTACATTTATAGCGGCAGTTATTAGTGCTGGTGAAGAAAAGTTCAGCAAAAGCCGAGACGTGAGCAGGATGGCACGATGCTACCATCGCCAAGCGTATGCGTAATAAAATGAAGCAAAGGAAGGGCGCCAAGTCAACAACCTCTTGACAAGTGCCCAAGAAGCATGCCCCTGCAAATTACAAAGCGAGAACAGCATGCCCTGACATCACACAGCACGCGGGTAAAAATAGGGCCATAAACAAGAGGGCTATTCATGGTAGAAAATAGCGCGCAAAACCACGAACTCAAGAAGAGCCACAAGGACAAAATTTATGTTCCTCGCCGTCTTGTCGTCTTTCCGTGTTATTTTTTAAAAATACTTATTGACCAGCTGAACTAACCTAAAAAAAAGAGACTTATTGCCCATTGCAAAAACGCTAAGAGCGCCTAATAAACGTGAAGCCAAAATATCACGCGGAGCAAAAATGCCAATGCCAGTTTTTCAGAAAAATGTTCTAGTCCCGCAGCGCAAACATAAGCTTGATGAATGATGGATTAGCCCTGCGTGCAAACGGTGCTTGTTTTTATGCTCTCAAGGCGAACAAATGGGCTCAAAAAGCAAAGTGTGCTCCAAAGATAGCTGTCAACATTTTTTGAGAAAAATATTTTACGTCTTCGATAATAAGAATTTTTTTTGTAAGGGCCTCTGAAAAAAAGCGGAGTCATTTATCCTTCAAGCATTGCTTTCACTTCAGAAGCACGACGCACGCAATACGAGAACGTTGGCGAATACGCTGGCACTGTTTCGAGCTATAACACGGCAGTGCCGTGTGCCAGCCGCTCAACATGCTCTCAAATCACAAAGCAGGGAAGCAGCATTGAAACTATTTTGAAAACGCGGTGTGTTTTAGAAGGCACTTGGAAACGCGCGAACTAAAAAAAATCTGTGAACTGCTTTTCCTAGTGACAGACAGAAGGAAATTCTGTTACTGTGCTTTCTGAACCAGTCGTTTAGAATAGCCCACATTTTTGGTGCATAAAGACCGCTTCAGCCTGCTAGGCCAGTCGCCGCCTGTTGCGGATTGAAGCCGTCCTGGCACCAGACATCACCCTTCCCCGACTTGAACTATTGCTGGGGATGTTGGAGAAGGTAAATTTAATGTTTTGTATTTGCCTTCATAACATTACAGTCAGAATTTTCTGTAACTGAACGGTTTATAACAAATTCACGAATATAACAAAGGAATATATCAATTACCCTGGAACACCCCACAGAAAACTCCCACAGGAAGCTCCCAATGTGTTTATTTTTTTTTTGCAAAGTAAAATTTTCCTGCGGCGGAATATGCTGAACTTCAGTGAACTTCCCTCGAACTCCTGTGCCGCCTTAATCTTTTCCCGGAAAAAAAAAAGTCTCAATATCGGTGGAATTCAGCAACCAGGCATGGGGTGCGGCCTGACCTCGGCCACCAGAACCGACAACGCACCCTCTCACCAGAACAGGATTTGGCCAGCCTGGTGTAGTACTTGGCCTTCACCTCCTGTATGCATTCACCAATTAACAACTGGCTTGAAATCTCCAGCGGCTGCGGAGCAACTGACCAATGCAGCGGTCTAGACTGTGACGCATTGCTTGACTGAATCCGGACAAACCGCTGTTGGAAACTGAACATTGCTACATTAAAAGCTAATACATTGTGCAGTGAGGATAACCCAACGAAGTTTAGTCACGTTAGGAGGACAGATGAAGGGTATACAGTATTATAGGGCAGGGCACATAGTACGCTATCGTGTTTCAGTGGAGAGGGCAGCGATAAGGGTGATATTCTTGATCAATAAGGATACATGTGGCAACATAGAGGAGTTTCCCCGCACTGACAATAGGCTGACAGTAATTGTAGTTAAGCTTAATGAAGGGTGCAAATTGAGTGCGGTACAGGCCTACGCGCTTACATTCAGTCATGATAACCAGACACATAGTATAACAGCGTAGCAAACGAGGAAAGACAAAGAACCAGAAAACACGAATGCTGACTTTCCGCTTAACATTATTACACACTTGCATACATTTATACCTTTCCTGGCAAGAAAAAGTGAAGAAAACTACGTAGTACAAAGGTGTTATGAAGACGTTGAATCGGCACTGAGTGAATTAAAAAAATACATCGTACTGATAGGCTACTTCCGTGCAAAGGTAGGTGTGTAGCATGCAGGAGAGACTAGACAAGGGTGAGTAAGGCCTAGGTTTAAAGAATAGTAGCTGGAGATTATTAGTATGATTCGCAGAACAATACTATTTATGCCTCGTGGACCGCTGTTCTGTAATCGGGAGAATGGAAGGCTGACGTAGAAAGGCCAAAATACGACTCTTAAAAAAATAGCCTTCATATTATGAGCACATCCTGGCATCGTGCAGGATGTAGAGGTTCTCGGAACGATGAGATGTGCTGACCATAGGATGCTGAGGTTTCAAATTAGTCTTGAATTTCAGGTGGTACAGAGAACACTAGTAAGGCTACACATCAAATCACCAATGAATGGGAAAGTAGATGGATTGAGGATATTGCTGCAGAAAAGATATTTCGCTTTAACCGAGGCCGATGGCATTAGTCGTTAAGAGAAGATTGATAGTCTTAAAGGTATCATTACGAAGTGCGCAATAAAATTAGGGGGTCGGGTAGCGAGACAGGACCCTGCAAGCTCTCTCAGCAAACGAAAGATCCGATTATAAAACGCCGTGCCGTGAAAGCCTGAAATCCTCCAGACAGAAAAGGTCTGGTAGAACTCTCATAGCTATAGTGAATAAGCGTAAGATACAACAGTTGTATCTTATCAGAACTCACCTGTGGGGCAAAACATGGAGCCTAACGAAAACAGTTCAGCTTAAGTTAAGAACAACGAAGCGAGCTATAGAAAGAAAAGTGATAGGTGTAACGTTAACAAACCGGAAGCAGGCAGAGTGGGTTAGAGAACAAATGCTAGTTAATGACATCTTAGTTGAAATAAAGAGAAAGAAATGGGTGTGGGCA
The DNA here is from genome assembly GCA_030143305.2 of Amblyomma americanum. Lineage (NCBI taxonomy): Eukaryota > Metazoa > Arthropoda > Arachnida > Ixodida > Ixodidae > Amblyomma > Amblyomma americanum. The sequence continues at coordinate 31,505 of JARKHS020010991.1, read as the reverse complement.
TGGCATGTAATGCGAAGGCCAGATAACCGATGGTTCTTAAGGGTAACGGAGTGTATTCCGAGAGAAAATAAGCGTAGCGGGGGACGGCAGAAGGTTAGGTGGGCGGATGAGATTAAGAAGTTTACGGAATTAGGGTTGCCACAGCTGGCAGAGGACAGAGTTAACTGAAGTGAGTCGAGCATGCTCTACAGAACGGTCGTCGCCGGAAAGCGCTAAAGATAACATTAGGCATAGACAGAAGTCAGGCGTATGCGCCAAGAGACAAGGAGGGCAATGTCGTTACCAATATACATAAGATAGCTATAGTGGTCGAGGTATTCTACACAGATCTCTACAGTAGTCTAAATAATCAGGATCCTAATTACGGATGTAATAGTGTGTAGGTAACGGTAATGAAACAGGAAGGGACGAAAGGCTCGCAAGCGATGGCAACGAGAAATGCGGCTAGTGTGATTAAGGTAACTGCAGAGATTTTGAAGGACGGTGGCGCGAATGAACTAGAAAAACTTGCAATCCTATGCACGCAATGCCTTCACAGCTTCAAGCGAGGCCTGCACGCACTGTATCTCCAGGTCATTCGTCTTTATCGGCGCGACAAAATTTTGACGCGGGCGCACCTGTCTTGGCCGAAACTAGTGTACAGTTGTGAGGTGCATGAAAGGGAACAATATTCTTGTACACAACTTCCAATTTTGTGGATATTTCTGCACCAAATTTGGTAATTATTTTTTGGATATTTTATGCCAACAGGAAACTAAATTAGAGAACAAAGAAACTGTGCTTTTCCCACAATATTATGAAATAACTAATGAATTATGTTCAAACTTTGTTTCATTTTACATTGTTTATGACTGTACGCTGCTGGCTGAACGATGTCATGCAGATGCCTCGATAGCTGTTTAGTTCGTTGGATTCTCTTGATGCTAACTCATTCGCAGCGCTTAATTATCTTCGGTTTTCTCTGCGTGGCTGCATGGTTTGGCTAGGTTTAGCTAGGTTCGGCCGTCTGTTTAGTGAGCCTCTTGGTATCGACGCACTGCGTGTTTCTCACGGTTAAGATTATTCACAGCGGTGGAAAACGAAGCGCAAGGCGATTTACGCAGATTACGGTCACAATCAAAGAATTCCCATTGGTTATGAAGCCTTGGGAAGCCTAGGGCTTTGGCGAAGCTCTGAGTACTCTTTCTAGAATCTTCGAAGAATAAAAACGAATCACTGACGCCGTAGCCCGCGGTGTGTAAAGAGCAAGTAATACGCTGAAATGAGTAGCCTTCGAAGTAGTTGAGGGAGCTTTTATCAACTTGCCGAATGGCTTTTTTCCCGGCTACGACATTGCGTACTTATTGGCTAGATACTTCCGTCATGCGGTGAAGTGCTATGGACAACGTGCTGATGAGTCGTGCTGGGAAAGAAATCAAAGCAGGAACCTGTGACACAATCGGCTCCGCGCAGCCTGTTTCACCGCGACTTGTGTCTGCTTCAGCGCGGAGAGAATGTATATGCTTAATATTGTCGTGAGGTCTCACCCTGAGCTTTACAATATTATTTGTCCACAGCTTGTTTACTAGACGCTCAATGACGAATCATCACAACAGATACAGCACGCAGATGGAGCTCAATTAGTAGATTTAGGAAATCATTGCCACCTTCGAATGCAGTGACAAAATCATTCATCGCCATTAATGTCCTATCCAGCCAACAGGAATGCCATAACACTTCTATAAGGTATTAGAGACAGGAATGTTACTTAGAAACTAAGAGGCCACACTGAAGATTGCTTTAGGAAATGATTTTCGTGCGAAACGAAGCTGACCCCGTTAGAAAATGGCCACTTTATATTTATAGAAGAGATTATAAATGTACACTGCCAATTTCTTGAACTATCGAAATATTTCCTTTGCATTGCACACGCCCAGCTAACTATCGCTGCATTTATACTCAGTAACTTTTTCATGGGCCAGAAAATTAGTTTAAACATTCCGTACACAGTTCGAAATTTTCTTTTTGTTTGACCTCCTATGAAAAATACATTCATGACTGCGTGACGGTTTAAAGGCGTGAGCACCATTGTCGCGTTCAGAGATGCAATTTTGTTTCTCAATGCTTGCTTAGGCATCTGGTATGGACATGAAGGTGTTACAATTTTTCCTGAGATACGACTTTTACGTTCCGGCGCCCGAATCACACGGTCTCGCGACACTTACAGGTAAAAATGAGATCTTTCGGAATAATGCTATGTTGCTTCAAAATTCAGCCTGAGAAATAAATGGCATAATCATAAGCCTAAAATAGGAACCTGAAAATTGAGGTTACCTGTGCATAACTATGCGTTCAAGTGTTCCCATTAAGTTTGTTCCACCGTGGGCGCATCGAAAGTGTAGTGTAGTGATAGTTCCTTTCTTGCTCATTTTTTTCTTCTCAGCGTTGTAACGTACTTTCATTTTTTGATCATTTCTTTTAATTCTTACATTATGATGTTTTTACTGATTATATACAACTTTGCGCAGCTGCCGCCGAATACGTGATCTTTGTAGCCTTGGAGATGAAAATAAGCAAAAAATAGTAGAACTGGAGGACTAGAACACTACACGAAAATTTGAGCACATGGGCTCAGCAGCAGCTATAAGAGAATCTCATGAAAACAAAGGCGCACCGAAGTATCTTCTAGGAAGATATTCCCGGTGCGACTACTACAGCGAGCCGTGACTAACGTGGTGGGCTGGAAGTTCAACACTGACGTATCTTCTGGTACCCCGGGAAGGAGAGTTAATTTCTGACAAAAAACGCCATCTTATAGCTCCTCTCCTAGAGGCTGTGTCACGAGAAAGTCTGGAGTGTCAGTGGAATTAATTTTCAGCCAGTTTCAGTAAACGAAGGAAAGGTGAAAAAGCGCCATTTCGCTATTTGTGGAAATTAACCTTGATTGTTTGGCGGCAGAGCTTAAGGGAGGGAAAGCAGTTGATCTAGACATATTTTATCCATCAAAACACACAAGTAAGGCCTACATTTCCGTATGTTGTGTCGGATGCAGGCTCACTGCAGCATGTTTCGGTTTTCTCGTTGAAGTGGCTATTGGTTTCAAACATTCCGAATTTCAAGAGTGGTCCAATTTCTAGTAACGAGTTACTGTGTGGGCAATCGGGCGATCAACATAGGTGTGGAAAATCAGTTCTACGCGATCCGTCATGACCACCTCAACTAAAACGTAGGAGTGCAAATTTTGTAAATTTTTTAATTAAGAGCATTTTACAAGCCAGATTAGTATCCCTGTAGAGACGTAGCCAGAGTTGAATTTAGTTTACGTTAAGTCAACCTTTAAAGATAGAAAAGGATGTTTACGCTGGCTGACACTTGTACCCTGACATTTCTATTGGTTTCCATGCCGGCTTTGTTCAGTCGGAAATTTTGTGAAACGGCGCCCGTAGATGGAATGAAGTCCTCAATGACGTGAAGGCGAATCGCTATTTTTGTTCACAGCATTACAAGCTTTATAGTACGATGACTGAAGTGCTCGTTTCTGCTTAGTATCTTAATGCCGTAAGCACTGCCATTTCTCATTTTGACCGCTCACTAGGCATAAAGGCTATGGTTCCAAACATTATTATTGGTATTGCAAATTAACAAAAACTAAAAAAAGGAAGCTGACCGGTCTGTGTCGTGAGGTATTGAGGCATGTGAATAAATATTTAGCGCTTGTTCCGTCTGGTCGATTCCCCCAGCGCCTATTTGATATCTTAGATGTCAAGTAGCGTGAGCGGGGCATTAACGTTCACGCTTGAAGTGCCAGCAGATGGTTGTTTGCAGTTTCTAGACGCCGCTTTATTTGGTACCAAGCATATCTGCAAGCGGTATCGCACTGGGCAGGCCAAACCCTTTCTTCACTTCCATTCTGGCAACTTAAAATCCACAAAAAGTGTGGTTGTTACCTCCTGACAGCAATCGGTTCTCCTTAAGCCATGTTGTGAGCGCATGAATAAAAATTATTGGGACACTTAAGCTCTGTCTTTAAGGGTATAAGGCGACAGTGGTTCCTCTCGCCCTTGCAGTTACGGACACTGTTTTCGTTTTCACAATGACAACCATTATGCGAAAAACCACACGACATGCATACAATGCCCCGCTTTTACCAAGTCGTACTAACGTGCCTCTGTGACGTAGCGGTGGGGTGCCCCACTCGCAACCCGAGCACATGGGGTTTCCAATGTTCCGCTGGTGTGGCTGGCGCCATCTTTCACGACCAGTCCGGATTGTTTCGTCACGCCGAGGGAAGCGCCGACATCGACTTTTCTTTTACACGGGGTTTTTAAAAAAATGCTTTCGTGTACAAGTTTTCAGAGCCAAGTAACTAGACCGTTAAAGGTTGCAATACAAGGAGATTACAGTTGTCCATTGACAGAAAACTTGCTGCACTCAACGCTCAGTGCTTTTCGCGTGCTTTTGAGTTATGTGGCTAGAAACGTGATGTTAATGCGGACTCGTTCGGAACAAAGCGGAGGCGTTACAAAGCGGAAGCGCAAAATACTACAACTTTCCGCATGTGACAACGTTTGCTCTGTGCAGGAAGCAAGCGGCGTATGCACCGCCGTAAACACGCAGATGCCAAAACACCTGCTGTCTGAACTATTGCAAGCCGGTTCAGAGCGCTCGCGACGCAGCTTACACCATGCTACTGTACGGAGCACACAACAACGTAGTGAGCAATATGGCGACGCTCAGGGAGCGCTTCTTACTTTCTTGCGACCGTTTTTACGTTCTTCAGACTGGCCGCCACCTGTATGTGTGTTTAAGAGAGCACTGAAATTCATTATCGTGGGCAACGTCCTCCCACTTGCAGAACAAAGAAAATGGATGTCCTTGTTCCACGGTGCTGTTGTGCTTAATGAAAGCAAGTACAAGTACCGTAGCAAGTACCTGCATGAGCCAGGCTGCACTTTCTTTTACCGTAAAAGAGACACAACACATCTGAAAATCGGTCAAGCAGTCTATCTTGTCTGCAGTCAGTTATCATTTTAATTTCATTAGTTAAATTTTTGTTTTGACCTCGGAATGTGCCGCATATTGTCCAGAGCCTGGTTCTGTCATGTCTTCCGGAAATACAAGCTTGTTTTATTTGTAATAAAAGGCTGTTGTGAGAAAGCGCTTACGTGTCCATATGTTTCCCAGCGAATGATCATTCCACTCCAACTTGCCCCGTTCAATACCCTCCTCAGCTTTGGTAATGTGAAACTTTTATTGTTGAAAACACTTTTGTTTGTTTTGTTTTCAACTTTTGTTTGTTGAATGTTCAGCCAAATTTTTGACGTATTATGAAGACTTTGCAAAAATAACACTCAATAAGCAAGCAAATTACCGCTGTTAAAAGAAGAAGCAGGAGTTAATTAGTGGGTTAATTGACATTCGCGTATGAGCGGCTAATAAAACTAAGCCAAGGTTATAGAATCAAGATAAAGGGAAACATACGTACTGATATGCAGCATCGGGTCACATACCCGGAGGACTGACACATACTGAAGGTGTAATCAGAGAAAGTTTATTTCACATTGAGGATGGGAATGAGCAGTAACGAGACGCAAGAGCGATGAAAGTACCAAACATTGAACAGTGTCCACATTAGACCTGAGATCACGAGAACACCTCACAAGTACAACACAGAATGGGTCTCTATTTAAACGCTAGACGATGTTAAAGAAAATTGCATACGAAGAGCATGACGAAGTGAACAGTGATCAGCATGGAGGCATATACAATGAATACACAGTAGGAATGAATACACATACAGTGACTGACAGGAAAAGCATTTGTAATGTGCTTAAATATATATATATATATATATATATATATATATATATATATATATATATATATATATATATATATATATATATATATATATATATATACATATGGTGAATAAATGTGAATGGTTGTGCTCTTGACGTACGCTAGGCGTTTGTAATAAACGATAATACACGAAGGTACTTTTGCTGATAATTTTTTATGATACTTTAATTTCATGTTGCCGCAGGCCGTGTCAGTATGCTGCTACAGTCGACACGCGGAGCTGACCGACTTTCTACTTGAGCTGTATAATGCCGATTATGTTGCGCTGACGCACTCACATCTCTTCGCCACTGTGTAGCGAGCTGTTCGTGATGTATTCTATTTCTTAGTGACCAGTCCTGTCAAAAAGATAATCTGTCGTCCCGTCTTCTTTTTCTTCCCGCGCTTTCGAACACTGGCTGTTTCTCCCACAGAGAACATGTTTTTTACTTCGTCCACCGTTCGTTCAACTTTTAGGTCTTTTGAGACCACTTGACGTAAAAAAAAAACGCATTCGCATTTGTAATTGCAGAACTGAATGAACAACGAGCATTTAAAGCGACTGACGCAACAGGATTAGTGACAGCTGAGATTTATGCTATTTCTTTGGCGCTAAAATTCGTAGCATCAGTACGCATGTGCAGCCTTCAACGTCTCGCATACCGAAGTTAAATCCCTGGACCGCACAGGTTTCACACCGTGCACGCCTAGGTTGGTGTACGAAACATTTATATATTTTCCGAGACCACAAATAAGTATGCGTATAATGTTCAGCGACTCACAGGCCACATTAAAATTCCTCTACAGCGTAAGTTCATTACGGAGAAAGACTAGTTTGGTGCAAGAAACACTTGAAGAATTCTAAAAGGACACAAAGGGGCAGAATAATAAACGGATTCCCGGTCATTGCCTTATTCCTGGAGACATCGAAGTAGATGCAGCAGCTAGGCAAGCTGATGACAATAAAACTAAATCAAGCCTTCCATTCTAGGGATGTGAACTGCGTAGTCTTTTTAGGACCTCGCGAGTTGGTGTGAGTGAAAAGATGTGTTTTTAATCGAATCATAGAAGTTCGGACCTTTATCGCATTGATCCAGTCTAACTGTTTTCAATTCCACGACGTGTTTAACATAAGTCGGCAAACTTATGCATCTTTTGCGACTGGGAGCAGCTTACATGAAGCTCTTTCTACTTAGTATTCGGGGGGCAGACAACTCACCATGTGTGTGTGGCTTCGAGGATGATGATGTAACATATCTGTGATGAGTTTGTCCACAACATGTTAACTTTAAGACACGACTGAAGAGAGACTTGACCACCCTTAAAAAATGGCGTTTCAGTGTTCACAAGGTGCTACGTCCATAGATGACGCGTGCGCTCTAAAAACGCTCAATCTTGGCGCTGTAATGTTTTCTCCAGGAAAGCGCCATCCTGATGATTTACTATATTTTTGATTTACTAGAATTTAGATTCCCTTTTTGACTGACCGACTTCAGTGGTAAGTCGAGTATTTGCTTACGGGTTCAATCGATGCTCGGCAAATAATTTTATGTATTGCCGTCATGTGTCTGAAATTTTCTAACCACCTTATTTCATTATTATGTCCTTGCTTAATGTTTTTGTTCATTTTGTGTATTCTTGAATTATTTATCATTTATTGCGATTTTGATTGATCTTTGCATGTAGTTTATTTTCCATATCATGCGAACAATTCTGGCATCTGCTTTCTGTTTTCTGTATTGGACGTTGTATATTTCTTTCTGCGTTATACCGCAAGTTTCAGTTCATTTTATTCCACCATACGAAACGGAGTAGTTGGCACCTCTGCCAAGCACAGTCATCTCATTTCGTGTCCATGCCAATGAAAAAGGCAAAAATGGATTTTGTGGATCAAATATAGACAACAGCTTCAGAGGATCAGAGGTTCGGTCGATAACGGTTAGCGCTAGCCTTTCTGTAAAACCGATTTCCGTTTCCTTGGCAACATTAAGCTAATTGATGAACTTGTCACCTGCTTAACATGCTAAAGAACAGTTGGATCGGCGAGATTGTTGTAGTCCTTCAGGCTAGGTAGCTGCAAACAAGGACAAAATAGGAGGCACAAAAATCACACAGCTGGGGTATTTAGTTGCTTAAAACACGTGGACCAGCGTGCAGAGACGAGGGCAAATGAAGAGCAGATGTCACGAAAGCTCAAGTTTCCTAATGTCGAAGTAAAACTAAATTTTATTGGCGATGTTGAGTTTGTTTTTATGGCCTAGAGTGCTTTTCGGATCAATGTTTATGTTTATACCCCGCACAGCAATGCCCATCGGGCGACTTTTACGTATTAAAATAAATAAACGAAGAAACACATCTGAACACTAAGCAGCGCCAAAAGCATGAGCGTTAGATTATAGCGCCGTTTGTGCTGTTTTATTTATTTATTCATTTTATGCTGCTAGCCTCGCGCTGGAGGCTGTTGCAGGAAAGAGACAAAGATTTGAGCACGGTGAGATCTCTTGGTAAAAATGATACAAAGACGACTCTCAGTTGCAAAATTCCCAGTGTCAATGGAAAGGCAACGTTCCCAGACAATCATATAAATTTTGCAAATAACAAAACGGAAAGGAGTGTAAATTTAAACTGCCCTTATTCCCAATGTAAGCTTCACAAGCCATGCAAAAAAAAAATTATTTCCGGAGCCCTTCACTACGGCATCCCTCATAGCCATAGTCGCTTTGGGACGCTAAACCTCCATAAACCAAGCCTACAAATGTGCAGGTGGTGGGAACATTACTTCGGTCGCAGATTGCAATCTCGGATGTTTTTAGGAACGAAAGAAAATTTGAGTTTGTCAATACAAAATTTGTATTAGCACAAATGCATATGGTGTATTTTGTTGTCGACTTTTTAAAGTTTTAAAGCTGAAGTGATTAATATTTGTCACGAATGTGTTATTTAAAGTTTAAATTGAACAAAAATTTAGGCGCGCCTTTACATTTATCAGATACCGGCTTTGTTCAAAAAGTTCTGTTGGAAAACCGCAACAATGGTACTTGTTGTAAATCAAACCGATCACTTTCTAGTGAATGTTTTCTAGTTGGGCAGTAGAGTGGTTTGTGAATGGAAACCAATAAGCGCTGTTAGCTTCTCGTACTGAGGAAGGAGTGAAACGATAATAACCTGGTGTCAGAGGAAGGGGATTTGAGAGAAGTTTTAGTCAATAGCGAGCAATGAGTGCTTTAAATGTTGCATAGTAAACCTATCTCTTCCACTATAGGGCAGGCGAGATAAAAATTCCTAGTGTCTATATTCATTTACGCTATTTTGAGCCTCGTATGTTGTATTCTATAAGCGTAGATTAGAGAGTTTTATTTTTAGGAACTACCATTCGGACGCTTTTATTCTAAGTTTAGCTTCATCTGCAAGTCTTGACGTCATTTGTGAACTCGCACGAGTGAGTTGTTCAGAATTAGCTTATACTCTTAGCATTTATTTTTGTATACGATGCCATCGTCTGAGAACATATGCACCACAAGGTTAATGTTACTTAGAAAGTGATTTATGAATATGAGCAAAATAGGGCTTAGAACTATGCTTTGAGGCACTCCGGCTGTTACTTAAGCGCATCTCTTACGTTGCCTTTGAGATTCAGCAAATATGTTGCCGCTTTGACACAAACTTGTAACCAGAGTGCGATGTTCCCAAAGACGAATTTTAAAGCATCTAGTGTTTGATACACGGTGAAAGGCTTCGGACATATAAAGAAATGTCATATCAGTTTTGCCGCAATTCTGAATAATTAGGGCGAAGTCATGTGTCGTTCTAATTAAATGCGTGGTAGTTGACAAGGCTTTTCGAAATCCATTATGACTGCTGCTGATGAAGTAAGGAAAGTTGCGAAATGTTTGGAAATAACGTGGCCTAGCATTCTGGAAACCACACAAGTGGTTTGATCAGGGGCAGTAACTTCAGGGCTGACTATCCAGTGCGCATGTTGTGATCACGCCGCAAGGTCACGTGTCCAAGGTGGTCTGTCTGCCTGCTAGGTTGCTCTTTGGGCTCTACCTACAACAGTCGTGCTCATGATTTTTCGCTCACAACGCGGACGCTGACAACGCCAACACCGGTTTTTCTGAAGAATGGGCCTTTGACGCTATCGCGCTAAAACATTGAATCCTATTTGTTACAAGAAGTTCTATTTATATAGAGCATAGCTAATTAAGGTTAAGTACAACAGAGTTTCACTTAGACAATGCTCAACACAATGCTTTACTGCAGCGCTGCAAACGCAAAATCAGGACGCCGCCATCGCTCCAAAACCACCCGAACATTTCAGGGACGAGCGCTTCCTGAATCTCAACACTGCGACCATACGACACTGCTTGCCTTAAGAGACGAATTTAGCGGTGTGCCGCCAGCAATATGCGGGAGCGAAACAGACCGTCGCCCAGAGTTGGAGCCCTGTTTTAGGAATGAGAGTCGTTGCATAATGTGGGAAAAAAAAATTCACACGTGCATAACACGAGGTGCCGTTTTGTTTGTATAACCAACTTAATGATGCATTTTCTTAAAGCAAGCGTGAAATAAATAAGTAAAAGCACAAACATTGTTAAGTGCGCAAAGGACGGTAAGAACTACAACCAGTGCTAACGGGAAATTACTTTTGCAGCTGGCTATCATAACTCACAGGTGGGAAACAGCTGCGCCTGAAATAAAAGTGGGCCGAATTATAAAGAATAATAGGAATAAAACGCGCGGAAATAATTTCGATTGCGGGATTAAAAAAGTGGGCCGAATTATAAAGAATAAAGGTAATAAAACGTGCGGAAATAGTTTCGATCACGGGATTGTTTTGATTAGGCAGCTTGTATTCAACAGCGCAGATCAGTCCACTGGGGTTAACTTCCGCATACGCTTGTAAAAATGACCACGGAAGATTTATCGATAGCAGGAGGAAAATGTGACAAGAACAAATCGCGCATAACAATATTGACGGTTTGGTGTATGATGGCTGCTAATGGTGGAATCACAAAATTATCGTTTCGAGAAAATGAAGTCCTTTAAACGAAGCACCTTCTAGAAGTAGTTCTTGCCCACAGACGTTCGATGAATCAGGAAACCTTGCAATTATACGTCGAGCATTCCTTCCTCAGTATACCAAAGATTTTTGTTGTAAAGACAAAACTTTTGGTCGTCTTTATCAGCTGATTTGCTATGCGTTTTCTCTTGTATCACAGGTTTGTATGGATGGATATGGCTACTTTTATGAAATTTTTAATGCCTCCTACTGCTTGACGTCCATGCTACATACTCATTCTCTCTCCCACACGCCATGCACGCCGCCTTTATCATCAAACCCCTTCCAAAGATTGTCCACCCAGAATACCATAAATCTTGGGCAGTCGCGCGAGCCAAAGCTCTCCATAAAGAATATGACACTTCAGACGATGTGCGCTGGGGGGCGCCACGTGTGGTCCAGACCGTTCAGTACCTGTTGCCTACTATGCAGCAGCCCACCACTTACCCACTTCATAGACTCCTCCTGTACTACTGGAGAAGCAGAGGAAGCTGATATAGCATTAGCCATCGTCCAAACCATTGTGGCGAATATAGTTAGCGATTCCAATACAGAAATTCCTAACTTCGCCCGCGGACGCCTCCATCTACCCACGTGACAGATATTGAGAATGTGCACCCTAAGTTCTGATAGGCGTATTGAACTCGTGTGGGTGCCGGCTCACTCTGGCAGTCCCGGAAATGAGGCCGCTGATAACATAGCCTAAGGAATTATTTGCCGTGCAAATGACGACCCTAGCCGGTATTTCTCGAGGAAGCGGGCACACACGTCCTCAGAACTCACACAACAACCACGCCTCGCCCGCCGACTCTACTTTCCTCCCCACCCTCTCCTATCCCACTCCCAACAAATTCTTTGGAGGCGATTCCAGACCCGAACTCTTCTCACCTCTCAGCTCCTATCCTACTTCCGCCCTGTTTCCCTAGAGTACACTCTTTGCGCAGAATCGCACGCCACCCTGGACCACATCCTCTTTGGCTGCCCTTCCGATCCTCCCCCGCAGGGACAGCCAGCCATCGGAACATGGGAGGAATGCGAGGCCGTCCTTGGGTCGCAGAACCTTGACACCCTACCTCTCTGTGTGAACCGGGGTGGCAGTGCCATGGCCCTACGTGGCTTGGGCACATGCGCATAATGTAAGGGCTGTGCGGTGGCCCTGAGACTTTAAAGGGTCCGAACTCGTTTGCTAATAAAGTTTTCCATCGATCCATCCTACAGCTTCAACCACTCAATACGCGCGTGAGGCTTTGTCCTAGTCCCCTATGCGTGGAGAATAGACGGCGATCAATCTGTTTCAGCGCAACATGGTGCAGAGTCAACACTTAGCTATACCTAGAAGCACATCATTTATTACGTTCCGGAGAACTTATTTGGTTGCAGCATGCTAAGACTTGTAAATAACTTCACTGACGACAGAAGAAGGCCGGCACAAAGACAACCGACACTGCAAACTCAATAAGCAGGTCGAGCATGAGTCCTCTATCTGATTGGCGGTTGAGAATAAAGGAGGCAACAAATGACATGAACAGGTCGACAGGGACACAGTCGCCTCTCAAGATGCTCAGTCCATCTTCGCAACGAAATTAAAAACAAATGAAAATTGGTTTCTGAGGAAAGGAAATGGGGCAGTACCTGTCTCACACTGCGGCGCACACCTGAACCTCACCGCAAGGGAAGGAATAGAGGACAGACTGAGAGAAGAAAGTTACAAAGAGGTGCCGTAGTGGAAGGCTCCGGAGTAACTTCGACCACGTGGGGATCTTTAACGTGCACTGACATCCCACAGCACACATTCGCCTTTTGTGTTTCGCCTCCATCAAAATGCGGCCGCCGCGTTGGGTTTGAGACCGGGTACTTCGGCTCAGTAGACGAGTGCCTTAAGGACTGAGCCACCGCGGCGAGTATATTCGTAACCGCCTTACGCCGATTGTTGAGTCGGATCGTTGTGCTAGCGTCACGACAGGGCACATCCGTGAAAGAAAAAAATTCTCAAGAAAAGGCCACATCACTCTGATTGCGGAAGCATTGAATCTGTTTCCACAATTTACTGCGTACGTTGAAAGTGGTCTGAAAAAAATTGATTGAAATGTGCGAAATAAAAATGTGGAAAATAATGCATGTGTAGTGATTAGAAGTCTTTAGAATAACGTCTACCATGCTACCGTAACGGTCTACTGGGAGCCTACGTGGCGCCAGTGCGCTTGCGCAGATCGCCTTCGGGGTGTCAGATGGCGCCAGGTACGCGCTAGCTGCGCTGCGCCTGCCACATCGGTGCCCATCAGCCCATGCGCACTGCAGGTGGGCATGCTCTCGGTGTTTCGATAGCGGTAACACGGTGAAAGATGTGCTAAAGGTGCCCAATAGACTGCTTAAGCGTAGCCGGACAGCCGTGAGTGGCAAATAAGATAACGCGATTCTGTTACTACAGTTGCCAGGCTTGCCTACTCCATTTTCCGTACGGTTGCAGTAACCGTAGTCACCCGGCTTACCGCTCGATGGTTGCTAAGACCCTCTAATATCTTTGAGATGGCGCGGTATATGAGGAAGGCAAGCGCAGCAGGTGACGGAGAGAGTCGGTCGGTGGTTGAGATTAAGATATGCAGGGACAAGATGGCTGCAGCTGGCTCAGGATGAGTTCTCAGCTCAATTTGAGAAGCGTTTGTCCTTGAGGAGACGAAGTTAGGATCATGATGATGATGTTAACGAATACGCTATGCGCGGGATTAACGTCACATAGGTGCTTATGCAGGCACTCTGAAACTTTTTTTTTTGGAGTGTGGGGAGGGGGGTGATACTTCGAGTTCGTTTGTTTATTTTTATTCTATGTGGTAATTATATATTCCTTAAATTTTATTGTTTACTTATATTTAACTCGGTTTGCATTGTTACAACGTGCACTTGTTAATACATATAAAATCTTAATTGAAATGGGCAACTTTATAAAGTTCTACACACGGGAAACGATAGCGACCGCACTAGTAAAATTTGCGCTCAGCCTGTTTCAGTTCTGCTAATCATGCTCATGAACGGAGGCCAGTACATGACTGTACATCCTGGGTCAAAACTCTTTAGTCCGAATGGCTTACTTCTGGGGCATCTCGACACGTGAAGGTTCTCTGATTTTCAGGATTTCGAATTCGCGGGGTGCAATAAGTGATCCACTATACGGCTGGAAACTAAACAACGTCTTTTGAAGACTATGTCCATGGGTTTAGATGCAAAGACCTGAATGTGTTGTACCGCTTCAGGCAACTGAGTAAATGGTCAGTTAAATTGGCCAGATAGCTGCCGAAACGACTGAGCATAAATTTCGTCAGTGCTGAATTAGCTGGATTGTGTAGGAAAACTTGTCTTTTTTTTTTCTTTTCGTCAACAGGAAGTGTGAATCCGAAAATTTACACAATTAGATGAATAATAAACTTTGGTTCTAGCTATAAATTCTTTTTTTTGCCTGACAATAAGAGTTCTGAATCCCCCGCCTTTCCCCGCAGCTGTTGTTTCCGTGTGGCGGCATCTAAGTTTTAACGCTAAGTGTGTGTGGAACCGAATCCCATCCGCCCATTTGTTTTGTTAAAGTGTCCATGCACTACTCGAAAGCGGCAAGCTCGCAGGTAGCCACGATGACAGTTAGTGATCAGGTTACGCCTTGGCGCTTTAACTGAAGGCGTTGCGATATGCAGGAGATCTATAAAGTTATGAAGTGACCATGTGTCTCCTCTTATTGCATGCTTTGGTTTAGTTTTTGCGAATCAATTGTTGACTGATTTTCACTAAATTCACAAAAACGAGAGAAATACACCTGTTTTGATGTGAAAGCGTTTGACAAGAAGCGGTGCATGTGCTCGTCTAATTTGGCATGCATTTCTCAAGATCCACATTTTCACGTTCAGCGGCTTTTGAAATGTGGAAAACCATGGAAAGAAGGTTGTTATTTTCAGCATACATAATTTCTTGCCAGAAAGTGTCTCGAAGCAGCATTTTTAAATAACTAAATACTGTATTCCCTTTTAAAACATCCTGCTTACAGAATGCAAACACTTCGTTTTCGTTTTGTTTCTTCAAAGTCTTTTGACCCATCTGTATTGGTTTAAGCCGCACCACCTACTCGTTATAGTCACGATCTGTTAGTCGGCGGAATAATAGAAAAAGGCAGGAATGTCAGGATAAATAGTTATTTATACAATACAAACGCTGACCTGGCAACTCGTGTTCTATAACGAGTGCATTTTTTTTTTACATGAGTGGTGTAAGTATTGTGGCTCTTAAAGCTCTGACATGACACGCCCATAAGGGATGTAGGAGCACCCTAACATCACTTCTGGGAGGAAAAATTGCTTAAGGGGAGTATGTTTGTAGTTTTTAGACTTAGTGTAAGCGAATATTTCTAATAAGCAGAGTTTGCAAGCACAAGTAAATTGTTTCGTACTCGAATTAACAAAAGCGTGCTTGACAATATATCATCTAAAATTATATTGATATCCTTTTCTAAGAGGTCAACTGATTCCTGGCTAGCACCTTCACTTATCGATAGTACCCTAAAGAGAGTACTCAAATACAAATACCTTCGCCTCTCGTTCACGCTTGTCGTTGTAAAAATATATATGATTTCTAACAAATCTTTTCGGATTATAAAGGACTTTCCCTGCACTTTGGGTATCTTCTTAGTAAGCGAAAAAGTTATTTTCACACAAATAATTTATTAGCCCTAATATTATTGTAAAGTTCTTTTGCTAGCCTCGTTGATAGCTGGACTTATATGGTGCAAAAAAATTACCTTTAATTTTTTCGCTAATGTGGCATATCTTTCGCCTTCTTCTCATCAATCTGTTCTGTGTTTCATTTTACATCGTCGTATTGATTGTTTAAGCCCGTTGCACATTTAAGTAAAGTGTGAGCGCTTTTAGTCTTTTAGCAACCGTATAAAAAAACCCGTGCCATTATTCCCGAGACGCTATATCGTCTACTAAATATTTCACCCCATAATCCTCGCACAAAAACGATTTAAAAAGTCTGCTTCCGAGTACCATAGAAATATGGAACTATCCCTGGCGCTACTAGCCCCTATGGGTTTCTGAGAACATTTACATGCTGCACTGTTACCGGCATACTTTCACTATCAGCATCTTTGTACTATTAAGGCATCTTTAGATGCTGCTTATTGTCACAATTGTGTTTGTGTTTCAAGTTTCTTTTCTTCCCTCCTACCGTAGCTTCATGTGAGGCCGCAGTATGTGGAAGTAAATAAATCAAATAAGCCACACACTGCTGCAGCTGACACATCTTATTATTATTCATACTTTGCGGTGGAGTTTACAAAAGAAGCGCATGGCTTTCTCGAAGCGTCATCTTTCTGTATTATAGAGCACAGTGTTTCCTAGACTACATATACATAATTTAGTAGGAGTGTGGGGAACCAGAAAAATGAAGTAAAATGGGCGTATCCAGAGATCATGCGTAGTTGAAGCGGTTATTTTTCGTGTCTACTGACTTTTCGGTAATCCCTATTAAGTTCTTCAACGTTGCCTACAAATATCAACACATCAACGTGAAATTTGTCGGCTGTAGAGAGTGACAGCGGAGGGTAGTGCTCTCGGGTTCTGGCAGGAAAGAAAAAAAATATCTTGAGCAGCGTTATAAGGACCCTAAGTTAAAAGCGTTGTAGGGAGTACCAGTGTGCCACAAACAACGGATGCGGCGATGGTGACAAATGTGATGTTAACAAATGATATAAGTTATGCTGCAGGTCGGTCAATCATTTGGAGAAGTGCATTTTTATAAAGTAATGAACAACTTTCACATGCTATACATTTCGGTTTCATTGCACCGAGACATGTGCGTCTGTAAACGCGTCACATTCTAGCCTTCTCAGCAGTAGTTTGATTGGATTTTATTGCTATTTCAAAGGATATATCCTGAGTATTCTAATTATTTGCTTAGAAAATGCGGCACATATAATCTATTCATTGCAGCCGCAGTAAAAACAAGAAACCAAAGGTAATGAAAATGTGCTAATTGATGAATACATCGCTTTCAAAGCCCATTCCATAATAACAGAGCGCTTTTACTGTCGGCCGCTATTTATTCCTGAAGAGAATGTTGACGTTAAGGCCTTCGCCGCAGTTAATGTGGCGATAATGCAAGGATGGCGGCGCCATGTACAGATGGGAAATATAGCACACCTGTTTTTACGGCCGCTGTTGTGCGCTTTTTAAGAAAAAAAAAACACTACGCAACACAGCCCAGCGCGCAGGATACCGGCTGTCACAGGAAATTTATGGACTAAGCAAAGGAGCTTCGCACCGCCTGTTTTTTTTTCTTGACCGCTATATTCAATAGGGAGATAAATTGGAGTATGTGGAAGTTGCCTCCGGCGACATGCGGATTGCAGCGTGCCTGATAAACCACTGTCTTTGAAGGGGTGCTGGGCGTGATGAAAACATCGGATACAGATCATGTATTTTCTAATAAAAAACAGCGCACCTTAAGACACGGACCGAGGCAGATATAATGACACAGCGCTGACTTCACCTAGTTCTATATTGCAGAGTGACACAATATATATAGAATAAGGGGGCGGGAATACATGGGAAGCAGCTGCTTGGTTTGCACACGACAGAAAGATAGCTGAGGTGAAATTACACGACATAACAATGCGCACCTGGGAGTGAATAAAAGGTAAGGGCAGCTAAAGGATGGCGCCGAAAGGCAGTAACAGAGCGACTGACATTGTGCGATAACAACATGAAAAATGGAGTAAAAGCCAAAAGGGCCTTACAAGTAGATGGAAGATAAAATGCACTATAAGGTCGAAAAAAGGCTGTTAAAAGCAGAATAATTAACATCCAGTAAAAGAGCCAAAAAGGCTAATCAAACAGGAGCATAAAACGATGCCAAAGCGGCCAATAAGAGCAAAAGGTTGAATTAAGAACCCATCTAATAAAACATCGTGGTTAGGATACGATTACCTAAATACTCCAACGAAACCTGGCTCAAATATTCTAATTCCCGTTTTGTTAGAGCTATCTATAGTGTGCTCACACTATCTTCTCCTAGCTTTAGACTGTGGGCGGCTTCTATAATTTCACGTGGGAGTTGATGTGCATTCTTCGTGATGACAGGGCATTCATGAACAAAGGGCTCATAGGAGAGGGAGGGGCATTTTAGGCAGTGGATTCCCAGGTTCCTCTTTACAGTGTTGTAAACATTGTTCGAATGCTTCATAAGACGCTCATTGAGGAAACGCCCCGTTTGACCCACGTAAACCTTGCCACAGCTCAAAGCAATTTAATAAACTACACCAACTTCGCAAGGAACGAAAGGTGCTTGGTGTTTGATTGGGCAGGTTGGCCATCGCAACGCAGGGGCATTCGCTCTGCGACCAAGCTTGGATAGCTTGTCGGGCGCCGACAACACAACACGGACACCTGGTTTTTGCCCGATCTTTTTGAGCCTGTGAGAAATTTTGTGCAGGTAAGGCACCACAGCACCTTGTGTTGGTGGTCTGGGCCAGCACTGTCTTCTCTTCCTTTCAGTTTCTTTAAGAGGGAGCCAGCTGCTGAGATCAGCAGGTGCTCCCGGTAGCCAGAATTTACCAGCCGATCAGTTTGCTCTTTCAAGCTTTGGCCCATAGAGTGTCGACCAGATTTCATAAGGCATAGGCTCACGATGCTTTGCTTAACGATCTTCGAGTGAGCCGAACTGTAAGGCAACAGGGACTTGCGCCCTCTTGGTTCGTACCACCAACAAAGGTGGTTCTCAGCCCTCGATAGCCTTAAGTCAAGAAACCTCAAGGATCCGCTCTCAGTTGATTCATGGGTCAGAACGAGGGGCGCAAGGCACTGTTCAAAGGAAGGAAGCACATCTGAAACGGCATTAGGAAAAGTACTTTCGTTACTGGCCAAAAGGATTAGGTAGTCGTCAACGAATCTGAAGAACTTAAGAGCAGCTGACGAAGAAAGCTGGACTTCTAGCAATCGGTCATGATGGGCGAGGAAAATATAATTAAAAAATAGAATTAAAATATTTGAGCCAGGCTTCGTTGGAGTGATCAGGTAATCGTATCTTAACCTCGATGTTTTATTGGCTGGGTTCTGCATTCAACCTCTAGCTCTTATTGGCCCTTTTGTCGTCGATTTTTCCTCCTGTTTGAATAGCCTTATTGGCTCTTTTAATAGATGTTAATTATTCTGCCTTTCGGCGCCATCCTTTACCAGCCCTTACATTTTATTCACTCTCAGGTGCGCATTGTTATCTCGTGTCTTTTCACCTCAGTTATCTTTCTGTAACGTGCAAACCAAGCAGCTGCTGCCCATGTATTCTCGACCACATTTACTATACATATTTTGTCGCTCTGCAATAAAATAACTAGTTGAAGTCAGCGCGGTGTCGTTATATCTGCCGCTGTCCCTGTCTTAAGGTGCGCTATTTTTTCCAAATATGAACTATCAACAAGCCCGTTTGACCACCCTTGCAAGGACCTACTCTGAAGTCCTGAGATGAAATCCGTCAGCGGCGCATTTCGGCATGCATCGCTTATTGGCCGTTCGCATTGGCGCTCAAAGTGTTCTGAACGATAGCAGGGAGTCTGCAGATGTAGTCGGTCTGCTTAAAGGTGGCTTCTTGTAAAGTCCAACGAGAGCATGCACTGTGATCTAAATAAGTTTCTTCGATGCTAATTCGCGAATAACTTTTGATTCCTGCTTTGCCTCGCTAACCAGTGTGCTCGCCTTTATTCTAGCGATTAGAGCTTGCATCTGTCTTAGTGTTCGTGGGCATTTTATGAGCCTGCTTTGATTGACCGCGAATAATTATTACTATTATTTTTTTTTTGCTGAGTCCTCATCTCGAAAACTTTTGCACTTGACTGTACGGCATATTTCGATGGTGAAGGGAGTGCCCGGCGCCGTGGTCCCCAACTAGCATTGCACTGTCGGAGCGCCGCTACAACACATTCGAAGTAGGTGGTTCATAGTCAGCTCATTATAGTGAGAATGCTCTACTTGACTAGCAAGTCTGGAAAACCCAGGGCGTGTGTGAAGCATCAACCTTTGACGGAGAGCCAGCGGCGGAGGCCTTGGGAAGCTGCCTAACACGGAACGCGCAATGCCTGCGCCACGCCCATAAACGCAATTCCCCACTCTTCGTGCGCGGTTGCCGATAGCGGCTGACGATAAGCAGCGGCTGCGGCCGGATAACGCAATCGCATTCTACTCTTAAAGGCAAAGCTTAATCGTATTGCAAATTTTTAATGCGAAACCACTACTTCACTAGCAAAGCTGAAAAACCCGACGTATGTGTGAAGCCTCGACCTCTGACCTTTGACCTTGATGACGCATGCGGTTTCCTTGGAGCCGGTGTTGCGTCAAGTGCTTTCGCACCACCTACTCGGTCTAACTACGTTTAAACCCTACCATTTTTTTTACACAGCAGCTTACTTGCTCAGCTACACTAATTAAAAACGATGAAAACAAACCGCTAGATCTTACTGCGCACGCGCAGTTCCCGTCAGTGAGATGCACATAAAAGGCGGAAGCTAGGAGGACACTTCACCGGAGGACACTTCACCGACACAGGTGCTACCTCGCAGAACCAGATCGTGCCTGCGTTTCGTACGCGTGTTTGTATTAAACCAGTAGCAGTCGCCACTCCAGAGCGGGCGTCAAACATGGTGAAAAACCCGGATTGTTGTTGTCCATTCTTTAGTGCTGCTTTTTATTCGAATGCGAACTCCAGGTACCAGAGCAGCGGAGATTGCGTTTCTACTTCAAATGTGTCTTTTTTTTTTGAGCGCCTGAGTTAGCACTCTTCAGGAGATGCAAAAAAGTAATCAGATTGTCTGCTGTAACGTTATTAATGGTGATGAAAGGTATATATTTTGTGAAAAGACCAGAAGCTTTTACACGGCGGTAGGAAGACACCGTTTTTTTTTAGGAATTCGGACAACGCATTTGCATGCCTTTATTCTGACGCGGTTAAGCCAAATATGTTACGTCATAGATCTTATTTTGAAATGTTCAGTGAAAAGGTGGAATAAGCGCTTAGAAACGGAGCTAACAGAGCCAAAAAAAAAAACACGACACTGTATTCGTCTATGACCTCCTTTTTTTTGTCGCGTTTCGTAGCGCTATTTCCTGCCTTTTCACTAAACTTGAACCAACCAGCCTGAATCAGCCTTCTTCTTGGATGATGGAAGTGTTTCTTTGGCTGATATATTTTCTTGAACGAAGGTACTGTTTAGTTCTCTTCTATACCATGCAGAGGCCCCGCACTTCTGTTTTTATAGAGTTGATTGTGAGACTGCAATCCAACAATCAACTAATCACCGTTCTGCCTCGTTTATGGTCGTCCCTTTTCTCTCACGCTTCCTTTGTCCTGGCAAATATTTCATTTCTGCACCTGTACCCTCAGCCGCTGGTAGTTAAGGGAAACGGAGTGGATTGCAGGAGAAGGAAAGCGTAGCAGGGCACGGCAAATGTTAGGAGGCTTATGAGTATTAGGTGGCCGCAGCACGCACGGAGCAGGGTATATTGAAGAGATACGGGTGAGGCCTTTTGTCCTGCAGTAGACGTGATTGGGCTGATGGTGATGATGGTTCGCAGCCGCATCCTATCCTCGCATGAACAGTCTGCTTCCCGTATACTGCCATGCGTGTGCACGCGTCAACACAGATGACACCGAAGCTGCCTGAAAGTATCGGATCACGTCACTTATCGCGAAGGCTTTTTTCGTCTTGGCAATGCCGTTTTGCTATGGATAGCTGTGGGCATCCAATTCTTACGCGTCTCCGCCGGTTCACTTGCCTTTACTCCTCGCTTGAACAACGATGTTAACAATCGTATGGCCCTGGCCGCCCTGGTCCCAAACCTACGTTGTACATGGCACCTAGGCACTGCATATTTCCCGCCTGAAATCCTTTGCTCGTTCTTCTTCCGCTGAAACTGTGACCAGGATGGTTACTTCCATCCGAAGGAGGAACTTTTTCAAGCGCCGTGCATGAACTTTATCTTCATGTGAAAGTATCCATGGCCTTTCTAGCTCTATTTGTCGTTAATGGTTTATTCGTGCGAGTGCGAATAAAGACCGCTGCGCTGAACAACGGTCTCATAATAATTACAATAGTGTGGAAAATATTCTTGTTCATCTAGTATTTTAACATACAAACTTCTATTAAACGAGCCGTCGTTTTGTTTTCCTTTCTATGGCAGAACTTCTTTACGTGGAGGTATTCCGTTTGGTCAGAATGCCTTTTGTAGGGCAACCGTGCGCATCAGTGAATGCTATTGCACTTAGCTGAGCACACATGGCGCATGCGATGTAGCTGATGGCACTTCATGGACATCGGAGGCAATCCTAGTCAACTACCGCGCGAAGCTGCGTCGCTGGATATCAGGCAAGCGACAGGGCGATGTTCGCTTGCTCACCGGTACGGCTTGATTCCAACAAGATTTGTTGCCTTTCCTTCAAGATCCTCCTCTAAATGCGCTTAAAGAAATCTCACCAGTGCGAGGATCAATTTTTCACTCCAGTTGCTAGGATTGGAGGATCGCCAGCACTGTCGCAAAAGCATTTTACGCTTGTCGTTGTCTTTACGTGCGTGCCTCCTGTTCTTATCGTTCGATCAGTATTTATGGTGGATCAGCCGGCGGCCAGGCAAGGGTGGCAAACGTGGTGTTCACAGTTGCTTCGAGATGTAAGCAGCACAACGAACTCAAGTAGCGACCATTCTCCACAGAAATTCTGCGAATTCGTTCTCATCGGTGGCGCAAGCGACATCGAAGCTCGTTCGGAAGCCCAGTGTGATTTACACGATCTGTCATTGAATTTCTTTGTGTTTCGCTTGCGCCCGACTAAATGAACGGCTCACGTGCTTCGGCAGAATCTCGTGCAAAGGAAATCTGTGACCAGAATAGTCAACTAGTGCACGCTGCATTCTCAGCAGTTTTTCTACATTTATTTAGGTTGACCGGGTATTCACTTATGTTTCGAGACATTGCCAATATTGCTTGTCTTTTTTAAATCCTAGATTGAATACATATCGGGTTTTTTAAAGAAAAAAAACTGTGAAAATGTAATAAGGACCAGAACCTTTGCTGACGGGGTATTAGATTTCTTAAAAGAACCGTGTAATAATGACTAGGCCTTTATGCAGTCTGAAGCTAATGGTACGCATGCGAAAAAAACTAGAAAGTTGGTAGCGGCTAACATGGGAGTCGATATGGGTGTACTAGAGCATTTTGGACACTAGCTATAGGAGGAACGCGATTTAGCAGGCAGGTCTGCAGACCTTTATCAGCTCAATCAGTGCGCGGCGGCGCCTTTTGTGAGGTCCCTATTTTCTCTTCATTTTTCTTTGTTTCTCAACATTGTAGAAACCGTCTCACACAATAGCTGTAGAAAAAAGAGAGGCGATGTGTTTTTAGATCCTTTCGGTCTCTTCATGTGTGAATGAAATTGCCAGGAGGGGCAACTTATATGTCATAATGGTCATTGTTGCTCTTGGCCGCTGTTGATTATTTCAGGCTTGCCGGGACTCTAAATTTACCCAGGAAGAATTCATGAGCAAGCGTTTCCCGTTCAGAATATTCATTGTGTATTTGCGGACAGGCTGTGAATGCTTCGTGGCGACTGATGGGCAGCCCCGTTTAACCGTTGGATGATGTCGTATGGCAAGAGAACTTTGCATTGTCTTTGTCGGAAATATAGACTGGCATTTTACCTGGTCATAAGAGCAGATTTCATTGACGCTTCTGCTTCTTATGAATAAATGTCGAGTATGGCCATGAATGCAAAGAATTCGAAGTTTCTTGAAGTGTTCAGGGCTCGCTCATCAAATAGAAAAAAAAACTTCAAAGACGGCAAGGAGCGTAATGCGCGTAGGTATTTAATGCCCATCAACCTACGGTGGGCAGGTTGGGGGTTGACATCTGTCGTGTTGTGTGGAGTACTCTGACGGAGCGCCCGGTCGACAGCATCGAATGTATGGATCATCTGAATGTATGTACGCCACTCTAATTATCTGCCATCAAATACCATCACTTAGTCTCAAAAATATTCTTCTTAAGCCGAAAGTTAATTTGCGCTGATAAGTAGCTAAATAACAATGCGTGCTGTGTGCATCAAGCAGTATAATACAAACATTTAGAACAGTATGAAGGTTTCTTGTTTACAGAGTATAAGGACGCGTTGCAGCAGCAGTCAGGAAGTTTTATGAGACGAAAAGAGCGATTGCGATAACTCGCCTTGGAAATATTTCAGATCGCATTTGTTATCGACAGCAAAACTAGCTGCTTCTAGCATTGTATTTCATGAGCACATATCTGCGGGTTCTTGCATTCTTTCATGGAAACTTTCATTGGGCTGAGTGAGCGAGAAGATCAACAGGCGAATCCTCTGTGACTTCCCTATGTGACGATGCGTCGTCTTTTGCGTGCACTTTGCTGTGCTTTCTGCGTAGTACCCGAAATATATCGGTTTGTGTGTTTGCGTTCGACGTTCCTTGTGAGAGAGGCGTTTAGAAGATCGCAAAAACAACGCAAGCACACAAAGACACCGATGACAGACGCAGGAGCGCTTACGTGAGCTTATGTTTCTGCTTTCGATGAACTTCGCCATTGAGCGAGACGAAAAAATGTTATTATTGACCGCGAAGAAGTTGAACATAATAATAACTCTCTTTAATTTCGTTTCTGAATTGCGGGCATTAGTGAAGGATGTTCTATATCAGCAAAACGGTAATTTTTGCCGCTGAGTTCATGTTTTTTGCTTGATTTGATTCGTTTTAGATACTCTTTCTCAAAGCAGCGTCTTCAAACGCCGCATTCAAAACTTCGTTGTGGTTATTGACGTGGTGGACAGCAGTCATTGTCACGGCTTTTATTCCCGATTTTGCTGTCATGTCACACTTTATGCTAATGTGTCTGCCTAACCTCGAACTTCTCGCCATAGTGTGGATGGCGTCAATTCCGACTTCTCTCACACCACAAAACACTCATTCATTCCATGGCTTTCTAACATGTCACCACGTTAGGCTTCATTTTGCATGGCTTCATATGTAATGTCGACATGGGTCTGCTTATTGATGTTCGGAGTCTAGTCAATTTGCTCTAACGTCACAGGGCTACGTAACCGGATAAGCACAGGCCAAGTGTATAATGCTCGGTTTAGCCCCCCTCCCCACAACTCGCGGGATTATCCGCTACTGTGCTTCGACAGCACTTGCTCTCAATTCTGCCTTAGATCGTTAGTCTATTGCGCGGGTTGATCCGTAAGCACACCTTCACACGTTCAGTTGCTAATGTGCCAGGAATGGTGGATGAAGGGTGAGGTGTTAGTTTCAGCTATCTCTGGAACTCACAGTGTCTCTGATTGTCATGTCGCAATTTTCTTCACATTCGCTTCATCGTAAATATTCATTCAGTCCTCGGTTTCTCACCGAAGTTTTATTTTTATGATATTCTTCGTACTATCGGCGTCTCGTTTGCAACGTGAAAGCCATGCGTTTTCTTCTCTTTAATTACTGCTCGCAGAAAACTGAACGAAATTAGACTGTAGCTGTATTGGAAGTTTAGCGCTTGTATACTGAAGAAGTTGGCGCGGAAAAAACGAGGACAAGCGAGACTTGTCCTCGTTTTTTCCGCGCCAACTTCTTCAGTATGCATTTCAACCAACTAGCCCAACTTTCTGCTCTCCTTAGCGCTTGTGTTTGTCCCCTGTTTTGTTGCTGCGCTATGGATCATAGAACTTAGACTGCTTTTGCCAGAATGAAGCGCTTAATGTTGTGCTTTTTAAACAAAACTGAGGATTTTTTGAACTCCACGTTAATCGAGAGTCAGTGAACGTCGAAAAACGTCAACGTCGAAGAGGAAACCAGTCGGCAAACTCCGCCCTTAGGAAATGTCACAGCTTTGTCGATGCGACCATGTGCCAGGGGGCGCGCGATGCTGGAGTGTAGGAACAGTCAGCAATGATCGCGTGCACGCCGGCTGCAAGCGACGCAGCATCAGCGAGTTCAAGGCTGCCGCCTGTACAAGGATTTCCCATTACAAATGATCTCGCGACATTTCCGGTAGGAAGGAGCCAAAGCGATTAGCTGAGGCCCTTCAAACTGGCCCAAGGAAAGGTTGGCCATGTGATTGCTAATGTGGAAACGCAAAGACCGGGAAGGACAACCGAGCATTATGAGGAGGAATGCACAGCCACAAATGCCTCCATTTCAGTGCGCAACAAGCTTCGTGCGCAGAGGACGCATAATGTACCCTAGCGCTGTAGTACAACCTAAAGTTGTGCGGGAAAACCATGAGCTGAACTCTCTAAATAATTTAGTTCATCAAAAAAGTCGCTAATGTACGACAAGAGCACTCTCTAAGATAAAATAAAAATGTGGTATTTGATCCAAGGAAATTTCCCAGTAACTGTGTAATTTCTCGATGCACACCCGAACCGTGCCTAAGGAAAGGAAGGAAGGTGGAAGTGTAGGAAGAATCAGGAAAAGGGGTGCCTTAATGAATGTCTCCGGAATATTTTCGACCACCTAGGTATCTCTAACGTGCACTGACATCGCACAGCACACGGGCACGTTAAACCTCGCAGCGGCCGAAATTATTCCAGAGAAGTGTTGACGCTGATGACGCCCGGAGAGAGGGAGTATTGCAATGATCTAATATTTACTATTTCTACTCTATTTTCTATTTTCTCCTGTATGCTCGGACTCTTGGATATGGGAATTGATACCTTGTTGTAAGACAGTCAAGAAGCGTTCTTTGGAAAAGCCTAAAATGCTCCTCCTGGTTTGTAAACGCCAGCTGTGACTTCTAAAGTGCAATCATAAATTTTTACCACAAACTGTAGAACGCCGTGTGGAAGCCGTAGTGAAAGACCTTAGTGCACATAAAGGTTGGCGTCTCATGCGTTGGCGACATATCTTTCTTCATGGCTTCATGGGTTCATGGCTTTAAACAGATTGCTTACTGCTTGGCAGAAAAGATAAATAGAATGTTCACCCTTTCTGGTTTGCTGAAGTGAGCTACTGTTACTGTGATTGCAGCGATGATGGCAGTTTTAAAGATACAGGGCTCCGTCGTTGAAATTGTGGAACTGCTCTTAGATGCATGATATTACATACTGAAGTTTCCCCTTCGAAGTTTGGAACGAAAGCTTCTTCCAATCTTGAGTTGATTCTTCCTTCACGTTTGCTGCCAATCTCTCCAGTCCACGTCATACCAGTCCCGAGCGTGTCGAGGCAGTGGTGGCATTGGTGGTGGTGCTGGTGGCGTTGTTGGCGCGGCGGTTATGCGCAGGCGGGGTTGGCTTTACTGTGGTCGATCGGTAACAGTTCCATTTGAGTCACTGAATTTAATAAAGGTGTCCCATAAGTCCATAAAGCTTGTGCGTTAGCACAACTCCTTGCTACATCCAGCGACATTGATATCACCCTTCCTTACGGTCAGCATTTTGTAAGCAATCAAAATCCTTTTTGGGCAGCTGGCTATACCGCCCATTTTGATCCTTCCGTGTGTTGTGAATTGCGCAAGCTTTATGCTTCCTTAATTTATTTCTCCTAAAGATCCAATAAAGGTTTTTATCTTGTTACTAGTAACAATATGGTAAGCTTAATTTTACGATGCATATCATAATGGCAGTATCGTTATTAACAAGACAGTGCACACAACCCGTGAAGGCTTGTCTGCTGCAGCTGTTTCTTCACTGAGGGTCACCCTGATAGTGTCTTATCTTAAACTAAACGGGAGTGGAATCTGCTAACTTAGCTTTGCCGCTAGCCAAAATGCTTGGGTGGTTAGTTTAAGCCACGTTCTGCGCGAAAAAAAAAACGCCAGAAAAGTGACAACTGCGCACTCTAAGTAGGCTCATTTGACACTTAGGGTTAAAATCTTCCGAGCAGCCTTCAGTGTCGATGGTATTGAAAAAATTCAGTTCTTTTTCCCGCAGCACATTGGTAAGCATAAATATGCCAGCTGTGCTTAGGCATTGCTGTCATGCCAGCCCTGTGTTTGCCTGCTTCATTCCTCATGCGACAAACGCAGCGTGTGCTGGCAAGGGGATATTTGGCATGTGAATCTGGCTTCGTTTACGTGGTTCAGCGTTCCAAAGCGACTCGGGCTATGAGAGATGCCGCAGTGGTGGGCTCCGGATAATTTCGAGCGCCTGGGGTTCTTTAACGTGCACTGACATCGCACAGCGCACGGGTCTCCAGCATTTCGCCTCCATCGAAATGCGACCGCTACGGCCGGGATCGAACTCGCGTCGTTCGGGAGAGCAGCCGAGCAACGTAACCACGGAGTGACTGGGGTGGCTAACGTGAATCTGGTGGCTACGCATCATAAATTATGTGTTTACTCTGGTTAATTAACAGAAATAAAAGTGAAAGAAGTGATCGCTGGAGAAGAAGGGTTGAATGGCTTAATTCTCACGTTTTAAATGGAGAATGCTGCCCGCTTTCATGCTGTCAAGAGAGTCAGGAGTGCGCATTGCTATCCTGCCAATTGCGGATGGTTCTCTCACTTCTTCCGCATACAAAAGCAGCTCTAACTGGAGGGGAATCTTTCTAGAGATACCATTATCTTTTAACAGTCAGGGCGTTTGGAGATGACCAGCCAGCATCCAACACGGGATGCTAGTACCGAGACATATGTCTTGCAAGAAAACAGTTACACCTTTTTGCCGCGGCTTTCGCCGTCAAGGCCCATGTGGACACCGCAGATATCTTGCGCGGCAGTGCGCGGATTGTGGCCATTTCTCCCGCCGTGTTTTCTTCCTCAATAATCACAATTAGAATATCTCAGCTCAGTGCCCGGGGAACCACGCTTTCAATGTTAACTTCCTACAAAAGCAGCTGTACCAGTATTGAGTGCGAAAGTTTATCAAGATTACCATGTTCCGAAACGCAGTTCGAAGCGAACTTTACGCCTCGGGTAGCGCTTTGCATTGTGTCAGCAGCGCCGATGTTGCCGCCTGCGATGCCATTTCTCCTCAAAGGAGACACAATGAGGTGGTAGATGGGCAAGTATTGCAAGCTCTGCATAAAACAGAATTCGTCTGTCTCCGTCTCGCTTAGCGACGAATGGCGCCTCCTGCTGACGTAGACGGCCCTGTGCTCCTTCCGCGGAAAACTAGAACTGTAGTGAGCCGGCGATTCAGCTGCCGCTCACGTCCTAAACCTTGTATGTTCGGACAAGTGCCTGCGATTGCGAACCAGGTGTGTGTTGTCGTCGTCAAACGTCACTGAAGTCGCGCAATTCTTTTACATTAAGCGCATGGTACGCAGAGGCGCTTCAATTTTTTTCTTTTCGTCTTATTTGTAGTTGAGTTTCCTTGAATATCGTGCTTCACATGTAGATTCTTTCGTGGTTGTTATGGGATGAGAACCAAAGCTGCGGTGACTGGTGTTTTTATCTCGCTTGGCGAGGACAGCCTGGCCCATATCTGCTTTGGTCTTAGACAGGGAAAAATCGTTATGACACCTAATTTTCATGTTTAAGATAAGAAAGCAGAATGAATGTGAGATGCTGTTAATGTTTGTAGCCGTGAACTTATGGAAGAACACAATATGGGCTCAAAGTATGGCCTAGAGAGCAGCTTCGCGACTAATCCAACAAAGCGGCTACTTATCGCAGCCAATGAGAGCCACTGGTGAGGTTCGGTCGCCAACCAACCAATGGCCGGGTCGGATTCCACAGACGCTTGAAAGCAGCTGGTATATCTGAATGACCAATGGCAGAGGACCAAATGGACGCGGAATTGACGATGGGAAATGCAGAGCTTATGGAATACCGACCCAGGAGTTCGGTAAGAAAAAGGAAGCGTTGAACTGATCAGTACAGGTTTGTTTTTGATGCATTGCTGCGCTATATTACATACATCGGGTACTGACCGAGAGCCTCTACCACCGCATCAAGCATCAAGTGCCGTGTGCAACTAGAATGTCAACGGCGGATTCGAGCCGCTACTTCGTTAATGAAGTGTTTTTTTTCATGGCACAAAATAACACTAAACATTTTAACTCTAGCAAGCTAACGTCGATGCAAAGCCAAGCACGAGTGTCTCCAAAAGGTGTCATGTTGCGGCTGATGCGATTACTCAACAACACTTCCATGGCTGCAGTCGTGATGCGGACTACCTAACGTACCTGACTACCTGAATATCTGCATAGATGGTGACTTCTGGAGTGGACTGTGTGGATTGATTGTGTGCATAGATGGTGACTACGGGAGAGAATGTGTGCTATTATAAGAGACTGTGCGCATAGCGGGGCAGATGCGACAGGCTTTAGGACATTAAAATATAGAAGGGTAGCTACGGTGGAGCAACTGCCGGCAGATAAAGCATGGCTAACCCGACCTGTAGCATTCAACACCTCAACTGAACTCAACTCACCTAACTTAAGGCCTTCTGGCCACTTCTGGATTTTTGCTGAAGTCGCTTCTTTGTGTCCACGCTGAAGCAACTTATTTGTTGTGCAGCGTTTGCTGTTTTCCATTTCGTTACTTGAGCAAAGTAGTGAGCAGTGCGTCGCAAGCAACAATAAAACTTAGTTTTCACAACCGCTTAGAGTTGCTCGTCATAAAGACTATAGGCAGATAGGAATAATGGTAAACTGCCATTCATGATCTGAGAGAACCTGATATATGCGCTCCACCCCATTTTTAATCTCCTAGTTTTTCCCCTCTCATGATCCCGATCAGCTGTCACTACGGGCCCTAAGTACACACATTCCCTACCACTTCCAGCACATCGCTACCAATTGTGAATTGCGGTTCTTTTGCCAGACTTTTGAACATTATTTTGGTTTTCTGCATGTTAAATTTTAGACCGACCGCTCTGCTCTGCCTTTCTGACTCATTGGCCATACTTTGCAGCTCATCTCCCGAGTGAATTAGCAAGGCACTGTCATCAGCGAATCGCAGCGCATCGTATCTATTGGGCAGAAACGTGGAGGATAACAAAAAGGGTTCAGCTTAAGCTAACGACAAAGCAGAGAGCTATGGAAAGGAAGCTGAAGGATGTAACGTTAAAAGATAGGAAGCGGGCAGAGTGGGTGAGAGAACAAACGCGGGTTAATGACATCCTAGTTGAAATCGAAAGGAAGAAATGGGCTTGGACAGGACATTAATGCGAAGGCAAGATAACCGCTGATCCTCAAGGGTAACGGAGTGAATTCCAAGAGAAAGCAAGCGTAGGAGGGGGCAGCAGAAGTTTAGGTGGTTGGTTTGTTTGTTAGTTAGTTTATGGGGGTTTAACGTCCCAAAGCGACTCAGGCTATGAGGGACGCCGTAGTGACGGGCTCCGGAAATTTCGACCACCTGGGGTTCTTTAACGTGCACTGACATCGCAGAGCACACGGACCTCTAGAATTTCGCCTCCATCGAAATTCGACGGCCGCGGCCGAGATCGAAGCCGCGTCTTTCGGGCCAGCAGCCGAGCGCCATTACCACTCAGCCACCGCGGCGGCTTTTAGGTGGGTGGATGACATTAAGAAGTTTGCAGGGATACGGCGGCCGCAGCTGACAAAGGACAGGATCAATTGGCGAGACATGGGAGAGGCCTTTTCTCTGCAGTGGGTGTAGTCAGGACTGGTGGTGGTGATGATGATGATGATGATGATGATGAT